>PITA01002583.1:14096-157956 GCA_004023965.1 Spilogale gracilis | reverse complement strand
TAAGTTACTCTTTTAACCTCTCAGTAAGGAAGGCTTTTTCTAAGCCCTCTAGCAGATTCACCCTCGTATTTCATTTGCCATCATTGAATGAATGGAATGGGACTACCATGATTGGCTTAGACAGTTATTTTTCATACCTTTTGATCATGATATATAGTAGATGTATATAAAGATGTATACTATATATATATAGTAAAATTTATATAAAAATACATTTTATACTGACTAAGATACCCACCACCCATATATTTGTGTATATGTGTATCTCTTTCATAATTAAACATAATTCAAAATAAAAGTCTCTCAAAATAATACCCATATACATGATAAAGTTAAATACTATTTTATTTATAATTAAATATGTTTTAAACCCTCAAATACAAAAAAAATTAGAAAGATTTAATTCAATGTATAGTTACAAGGTTCATGAATTTGTTCCAGTTTAGAATACATAAAGACTGTGAGCATATATGATACACTATTGTGCCTATTCTTGTAAATTTTGATTAAGTCAAAATTGAAAATACTTTTTCATATTAATAGGTCACTGTGAGTAGTAAAATAATCTTGGTGGTAATTCATACAGACAGGACTCCTGAGTAAATTTTATACTCAAGGAGATGGGATATACAGTGCCGGCATACCAGGGGTTGGGATCATTAGGAACCATATTGGAAGCAGCCCAGTACAGAATATAGAAAGATAAGACAACTAAATGCAGTGTAAGATCCTGGGTTGAATTTTGGATGGGGAGAAAAAATGTTGTAGAGTAGAATTGGGACAATGAATGAAATTTGAGTATGGGCTATACATTACATAATACTACATCGATGATAACTTTTCCACAAAAGTTTTTGTTATTCTACAGTTGTATGTAAGACAATGTCTTTGTTATTTGGAAATATACACTGAAGTATTTATTTAAAAGAAAGCTAAGGGTGCCTGGGTGGCTCAGAGGGTTAATTAAGCCTCTGCCTTTGGCTTGAGTCATGATCTCAGGACCCTGTGATTGAGCCCCACATTGGGCTCTCTGCTCAGCGGGGAACCTGCTTCCCCTCTTTCTCCGCCTGTGTTTCTGCCTATTTGTGATCTCTCTCTCTGTCAAATAAATAAATAAAATCTCAAAAAAAAAAAAAAGAAAGAAAGAAAGAAAGAGAGCTAAGAAAATTCCTTGCAAGCTTTTTTCTGAATTTGAGATTACTTCAAAATTTTAAGTTTAAAAATGCCAAAAGAAAGTATTTTTCACCTGAAAAAAAAATATGTATGTGGTTCTTGAGTTCACATACACTGAATGCATCCTGTGTATATCATGGTTATCATGTTGTTTAATCCTTCTAATATAGTGTTGGATTTTTGTTAGCTAGTATTTTTTTGAGGATATTTATATCTGACTTCACAAGGAATATTTATTCGTCCATAGTTTTCTTTCCTGATGTTGTCTTTGTTTGGCTTTGACTTCAGGGTAATGTTGGCCTCATGGAATGAGTTAGGAAGGGTTCCCTTCTCTTCTATTTTCTGGAAGAGTTTGAGAAGGATTATTGTTAATTCTTTTTAAATGTTTGGTAGAATTCATCAAGCTGACTGGTCCTAGACTCTTCTATGTTGGGAGATTTTTGGTTACTGATTGAATCTCCTGTTATAAGTCTGTTCAGATTTTTATTTCTTCTTGAGCCCATTTTTGGCAGTTACTCTGTTTCTAGGAATTTGTCCTTTTTTTAATTCCTTTGCAGTTTATATTGAACAAGAGTACATTTTTACATTGTATAAATACATATGATTCAGTTTTATTTTTTTATTCTTTGAAGATTTTATTTATTTATTTGACAGAAACACAGCTAAGAGAGGGAATGCAAGCAGGGGGAGTGAGAGAGGGAGAAGCAGGCTTCCCACAGAGCAGGGATCCAATATGAGGCTCAATTCCAGGACTCTAAGACCATGACCTGAGCAGAAGGCAGACGCTTAATGACTGAGCCACCCAGGCGTCCCATGATTCAGGGGGTTTTTTTGTTTTTGTTTTTGAAGATTTTATTTATTTATTTGACAGAGAGAAACACAGCTAGAGAGGGAACACAGCAGGAGGAGTGAGAGAGGGAGAAGCAGGCTCCCCGCCGAGCTGGGAGCCTGACACGGGGCTCAATCCCGGGACTCCGGAATCATGACCTGAGCCGAAGGCAGTTGCTTAACCAACTGAGCCACCCAGGCGGCTCCCCATGATTCAATTTTATATGAAGTTATATTTGAAGTATACAAAATAAATGTCATAAAATTGCCCTTCCTTGCCTTGCATATCTGACCTAAAGTACATTTATCATGTGATATTTTGAGCATTCCAGTTGCTTCACATCCTTACCAATACTTGGTATTTTCCATCTTTGGCATTTTAGCCATTTTGGTAGGGATGCTCCAAGTGTTTTTGTTTGCTTTTTAATCTTGCAGGTTTTATTCTGTCATCTACAAAAACATCACTATCAATAGTACATCTGGGGTTGAACATATTTATTGTTTTGTATATTTATAAATTGTTTTTAACTTAAGTCTGTTTTAAAGTTTTACGGTTATTTTTTTCTATTTAAAATGTGCCTCAGGGCACCTGGCTGGCTCAAAGGGTTAAGCCTCTGCCTTCGTCTCAAGTCATGATCTCAGGGTCCTGGGATCAAGTCCCACATTGGGCTCTCTGCTCAGTGGGGAGCCTGCTTCCCCCTCTTTCTCTGCCTGCCTCTGCCTGTTTGTGATCTCTCTTTCTGTCAAATAAATAAATAAAATCTTTAATAAATGAATGAATGAATGAATGAATGAATAAATAAATAAATAAATGATATGTGCCTCAAGTCAGACTGAATTTCTCTCCTTTTTGTCACTGTTAACACTTCCAAATCTGGTAATGAGCTTGCTTCATAATTTTTTCTTTTTCTTCAAAGTCTACAATGATTCTTTTTTTTTTTTAAGATTTATTTATTTATTTGAGAGAGAGAAAGAGCACACACAGGGTGAGAGGTACAGAGGGAGAGGGAGAGAAAGATTATAAAGAAGACTCCTCCCTGAGTGCAGAGCCTGATGTGGGCCTTGATCTCTTGATCCTGAGAACATGACCTGAGTTAAAATCAAGAGTCAGACATTCAACCAAGTGAGCCACTCAGACGCCCTGAAGTTTATACTGATTCTTAAGTTCAACTTGTATTAATGTTATAATCAATAGCATCCTTTCTGAAAAAGACACAGAAAGTTTATAAATAAACTTGGTTATAAGAATGAGAGCTTTGCCATTGATGATAATCTTCTCATACTTTTTTGATACTTTGCTTCATAAATCTGTAAAGTTACTCTTTAACCTCTCCATCAATCAGTGACCATCATTTATCAGAAGGTCCAATGAGATTTCCATGAACAAAACACATGTTCCTGGCCAATTTATGTATTCCTTTCATATGATACTCTCAATTGGCTGCATTATTTACTGCACTGTTCATTCCATGTTGAGAATATGTGCAACATACTTGATGTGGTCTATTTATTTCTTGACTTTTTTATGCTGGTGGCAAGCCACCAAATTAACTTTCTGACCCTCTAATTGTTCAGAACCTTCAGTTGGAAAACCACTGATCTTACTGTTACTATTATCTGCTAGAGTGGGGCCAGTTCCCCCCCCCCCAAATCATATGGTCTTCCAGAAGTGGGATAGATGCATGAAACTCCACAGTCAGGCTTCTGTTGGAAGGAGGAAAGAGGGTTGGGGGCTAGTGGTAGTTTAGGCAACTAAGACTGTCCAACTACAGGGACTGCGTACTATTTACTTAACTGTCCCAAGCATCTGGTGTGATTTGACATATGTGGAGTTGTTTGCCTTTATTCTACTGGTTCCCAATTACTATTTTTAGTTTTTCCTATTTGTTAATAGTTTTGTCTCTTTCCTTATTTTTTTTGTTGTTCTCATTGTGCTTGCCACTAAGTTGTCCACCATCTCCCACCCTCTAATTTTTAAAAGCATCCTTTTCATTTTACTGCCTTTCATCTACTTAGACCAAGAAAAGACTATGCAGCTTCTTAAATGTTGTAGCTCAAAAGAAATCAGGCTCTCAGGCACCTGGATGACACAACATTTGGTTTTGGCCCAAGTCTCATCTCAGGGTTGTGAGACTGGACCCTGTGTCAGGCTCCACACTTAGTGCAGAGTCCCTGCTTGGGTTTCTCCCCCCTTTCCACCCCCACCAATAACAAAATCTTTTTAATAGAAAGTAATCAGGTTCTCAGCAAGGTCTTGGGTTTTTCTTTATGATCCTTTTCATGATTATGTTTACTTATTGGGATTTTTAAAATTATGTTTGTGGTTTTTAGCTGTGGCTTAGATAACCAACCAAGTTATCTCTGAAGTATAAAAATACTCCTGAACCATTCGGTCTTTCAGAATAAAACTTCTGCTTTTATTAAAAGATAACAACATAATCATAATGCATAGGAACCCTATTTACTGTATGGTCTTTCTGGGAGTTTAAGGTTATCAAACTTAACCTTGTTTTCTTGAGACAAAGGGAGAAGGATGCTGACCCACAGTCTCACATCTGGGAACAACAACTAGTTCTAGAATCATGAATGACATCAAGTGTATATATAGTGAGGCACTTATTAGTTGGCCAGTAAATATCTACTTTCAAGTACTGTATAAATTCTAAGATGCACGTTTTCTTACATTTTCAACATCTCTGAAATCAGGATACTCCTTAACAATTTAATGGTATCTTAGAGTTGCTGTTGGCCCCATGGAAAATCATGGTATAGTTTCTGTGTGGACTTGATTGTAAATCTTGGAGTCATAACTGAACTGCAGACCCTTCACTGTTGTAGTCAACAAACCGGTTATGGAACAATAAGACATTTAAGGACCTTTAAGGAAAGAATAGTTTTATTGTTGTCCAAAATCTCTTCTGTTGATACTTTCTGTTAAGATTAAAGTTGAACCACTATCAGAGCTTACAGAATGAGCATCAGAAGCTTTAAAGAAAATATCAGACTATAGAAGGAAGTGCTACATTACCTAGGACCTTAAAAGCGTAAAGGATAATACTGAATGGGAAAAATTGGACATCTAAGACTCTGAGTAAAAAAAGTAGACCAGAAGAGTTTGAATGCTGAATTTGAAGAAATTTTTGGAATACCTTAAACAGTTTAGATTGCTTATATTTTCCTTTTTATCTATGCATTATAGATGATTTAAGAACTTTCTAAATAAATCTAAAAGAATTCTTTCAGTATTTAAAAATAAAAATGTCAAGTAATTAAGCATTGTGTCATGATTTAATAGGCAGTGTATTTTCTTTCTTAGTGGTACATAAAATAACAGTGCATCTTATAAGCAATAGTATCTTTAATGTGATGAAACATGAGACTTTGGCTTACTGTCAGACTTATTGTATAGTGGTGTATTGCTTCCTACTATAATTTGCTCTCTCTTCTCTTAAGAACTGAGGGATAATATATACATGTAAGAGGATAACACTGCCAGGCACTGTATGAATGATGGAGACCAGTATGTCCCACAAAGTGTGTTCTTGGAACCAGCAGCAAAGGCATCACCTGAGAGTTTATTAGAATGCAAATTCTCAACCCAATCCTCCCCCCTCCTCCCCTGGCCACTGGTAGATCTACTGAGTCTGAAATTCTGGAATGGGGCCTAGCAGCCTATGTTTTAACAAACCCTGCAGGTGATTTGGAGGGAAAACTAAGGTTTGAGAACCACTGCTCTGGTAGAATTCTGGGAAAGCAAAAATTACTGGGACTGTTGTATTGAAGTTAGGTGTATGAGAGATTTAGAGAGTAAGAAAACAGATTCCTAAGTTCAGCTCAAGTATATACTAACTGTATGTTTAAAAAAAAATGAAAAAGTTTACCATGCTGTGTCTCAGCCAGCTACCAGTAATATAGGTATGGAATGAAATAGTTCAAAAACTGCATGTCCTTTACTTTGGGTTGACATTTAATCTCTGTCTTTATAGCATGATGTATCTCAGACTTTACTCAAGGCAACACTGGACAGTGTTGTAGAAGAATGTGTCAGCTTTGTGGGAGTGGATATTAACATCTGTTCAGAAGTTTTGTTAAGGTGAGACAAGAGGTCTATAGCTGAAGATCACAGAGTCTTAAGTATAACTGACTATTCAGTTCAAATTTAGTTAAATTAAGGACATCTATGGGTAAAGTTGTCAAGTATAGAAAATCTGTGAGTTCGTACATTGCTTGAGCTAATCAGTTTGAGGGGAAGGCATCATTTAATAAAAGAATTGTAACAATTCACATTATCATTTTTAATACTAGAAATTTAAAGTGAGGAACATATGGTAACCATTGAGAGCATTAGTGTTGCTAATAGAATTTAAATAAGGTTGACTTGGAAAAGAGCTGTTTCCCACCACATGAGAGTAGGTATTTCACTAGTTCAGTCTTGTGCATGCATCTGTCAAAGCTGGCAGTAACCAGAAGATAAATTCTGAGGGTTCAACCAAAAATATGGTTACCATATTTTTACCTTGATTCTGCAAGTCACATATCAAAATCCTTATGGTACTGTAATCATGTCTTATATACTCTGTCCTGTTTACTGTGATTATAGAAGACTGCTTTTTTCATTTATAAGTTTTTCACTTATTACACAGGTCACTGAGGCAGCATGAAATTCTGGACCTGTGTCAAAGATCTAGACTCTTGAGCTTTGAGACTAGTATAGCAGAAAATATCCCTTACATTTTAAGGTGTTGCTTTTCTACCACAGCTACAAACATTCCATAATTTCATGTGTAGAATTCAATAATAGACTTAAAGATCTCCTAAACTGTAATTTTTTAATTAACACCAAGCAAATTTCCTAATAATACAGTCTTTATATTTTTATACTAACCATAACATTCATGGATACGTACTTTTCTGTAGTTCAAGTCTTTGCATTAAGAGAACAGACTGATTTAAAAAAAAAAAATAGGGTAGTACAATGAACTGTAGCTATTATAACTTTTGCTGCTAACTCACTTTGTAAATTAAAGAATAGGCAGAGTTGTTACTTGATTCAGAAATAGAAGGAATGTGAATGTGAAGGGATTGTGCTGTCCAGTTATTGGAACTTGCTTTATTTGTTTCAGTATAGACCTGTGAGGAGCAGTTCTTTTCCGTGTACCAGTACTAACCAGTTTACCAGCATCTTTATGACAGCTACTGGTTTTACCATTATTATGCATTTTCTTGTCCTTGTCTCCCTTGGACAACTCTGTCTCTCTTTGTCTTTTATTTAGCTCCCTTTTGGATTAACAATTTAGAGCCATATGACAGTATGTAATTGCGATTGTTTTTGTGATGCAGATGTTTCATATCATTCATTGGCTTTTCAGATGAGGTCTTTTCTTTGAATACTATTGGAACTATTGTGTCTGCCACATTACTCATTTTGTTTATTTTTTCTAGGCATATTGCAGGACTCAATGCCAACCGAGCCAAAAATATTATTGAATGGCGAGAGAAAAATGGGCCCTTCGTCAATCGAGAACAGCTAAAAAAAGTGAAAGGTCTGGGTCCAAAATCTTTCCAGCAGTGTGCTGGATTCATCAGAATCAACCAGGATTATATTCGAACATTTTGCAGGTGATTAGTAAAGTGTCCACCCTGGGTTCTTTTATCAGCCTCTTCTTTTTTACTGTTGCTCCTCCTGCTCACTGGCCTCAATCCCAGGTGTCAATTCGTTCATTCCTTCCTTCATTCAACACGTGTTGACTCTCTAATGTTTGCTAGGCACTGGGAATCCAGCAGTGAAGAAATGAACAAATTTCCTCCTCTCATGAAGTTAAATTTTAATATGTGAGACAAACAGTAAATAAACTATAAAATAAATAGTTTCCAATGTAGTAAATTATACAGATTAAAACAGAGAGATGGGACACTGTCTTGGGGAAAAAATGAGCTTATTAACACTTTATATAAGTTATTCACTGAAAAGTTATTTGAACCAAATTTTGAATGCAATGAAGGGGCTAGGCCTAGGCACAGAGGGACTGGAAGGAAAGCATTCTAGGCAGAGCCTACTGGACTTGTGCAGGATCCTAAGCATGACCAAACGTGGTACATTGAGGAAATGAAACTAAGACCTCTGTGATTGGAACACCCGAAGTAGGAAGGATTTGTACAAGACGAGAGGACTTCACAATGGCCACTTGGTATTGACAGCCATTTCCCTAAGTGTAGTGGGGCTTCCTTAATCCCTCCACCCTGAACACTGACCAAAGAATAATTATCAGTTGTGTAGATTAGAACTAAATTTCTAATCCTGATAGCACCAAAGCAAAGAACTTGGGTAAACTTCTTAGCGTTTAACATCATGAAAGTTTTTTAAAGATTTAGTTACTTATTTGAGAGAGAGAGAGCGCGTGCAAGCGGGGGGAAGGGCAGAGGGGGAGAGAGAGAGAGAGTCTCAAGCAGACTCCCCTCTGAGTGCAGACCCTGGTGGTGAAGCTCAGTCCCAGGACCCCGAGATCATGACCTGAGCCAAAATCAAGAGTTGGCTGCTTAACCGAATGCGCCACTGAGGTATCCTGAAAGAATAGTTTTTATGTATTTGCTTTGGGACTATCTGTTTCGTTAGTTTTTTTTCTTTTGACAAAATTTTAATAAAGGTAATATGAAAAGAACTTTTTTTCTACAAAAGACTAATAAGGGAAAACCAGCCTTCCTGGATGACAATAATAATAATAATAATAATAATGATAATAATAATAATAAAATAAAATTACCACCATTTAGTTTTGATGTAGAAATGGAAGAGAACAGAGTCTGGGATTCGCCAGAACATAGGCAGAATTTAGTTTATGATAAAGGAAAAATTTCAAACAGTGGGAAAAATCGATTATCTGACAAGTAGTAGTATGACACTGGCAGGAATTTGATATGCATACAGGAAACTAGTTCTACTTCATATCTTATTCCTAAATAAAACCCAGATGAATCATAGACTTAAATAGAAGAAGTGAAACTGTAAAAGTACCAGAGGAAAAAATGAGTAAATTTTGTAGAACATTGGAGTGGTAGAAGGCCTTTTCGAAGTAGACAAAACCTAGAAGCCGGGAATGAAGAACAACCATAAATAAAATAATTCCATGTTTCTTAGTTTATATGTTTTTTGAACACTTGGTTAGACTATTCACACAATATAAAAAAGAATAAAATGAAAAGTAAAGGGCTCCTCAACCCCTCACTCCAAAATAGTTTCTTATATATTGCTTTCTGAAAGTAAATTTATACTTAGATCAACTTGGATGTTTATTATTTAAAAATGCATACAGAAGGGATTGTGCTGTCCAGTTATTGGAACTTGCTTTATTTGTTTCAGTAATCTATCTCAGACTTCTTTTTTTTTTTTTTAAGATTTTATTTATTTGACAGAGAGAAACACAGCCAGAGAGGGAACACAAGCAGGGGGAGTGAGAGAGGGAGAAGCAGGCTTCCTGCCAAGCAGGGAGCCCGATGTGGGACTCGATCCCGGGTCTCCGGGATCATGACCTGAGCCGAAGGCAGTCGCTTAACCAACTGAGCCACCTAGGCGTCCCTATCTCAGACTTCTTTCCACATATTCCATATAGATGTATGTCATTATATATAATGTTTGCATAATATTTATTTTATGAGTGGACCATAACCTAATGTAACCAGTGCCCTATTGATGAGCATTTGGGGCATTTGGGTTGTTTTTAAAGCCTTATGGTTTTTCAACTGATGATGAAGTACTTTAAAATTCATGACTGTTACATCTTCATAGATCATCCCTCTACTCAGTATGGACTACTGCTATCTCACTGAGTGTTTTTTACTTTGAAATCTGTTTTGTTTTTTTAGCAGTGTTGCTACATTTACCTTTTCAGTATGCTTGTTTTTTTTAATTTTCAAACTTTCTATGACATTTAATTTTTGATACGACTCTTATAGACAAGTAGACTTCATGGTTTTGTTCAATTGTATATTCGTACCTTTGTACATTTATTACATCTATTGATGTGTTTGGACTTATTCTTATATCTATTATATATTTTCTCATCATCATGCTTTCTGATTTCCTTTTGTGCTGTTTGTTGGATTTCTCAGCCAACAAGTTTTCCCACCTCATTTTTATCTCACCTTAGTGGTTTTCAAGTTGTATGTCCTTTTCTGGTGATTATCCTCAAGTATCATTTAGACTGGCCTCTGCAGTTACTAGGTGTCTCTGGCCTCCTGAGAAGACTAGCGCCTTAGGACTTGTCCCAGCCTTCTTCCCTTCAACTGTATGACCCATGAGGAGATGACCTGGGATTTTAATTTTTGTTTCAGACTGCCCTTTATATATAGTTCCATAATTTATGAGCAGTTAATAAATTTTATAGTTTCTATGCTCATCACTGTTTCTTTCAGCCCACATTATCACTTTTGATACTTGTTTTTGTTGCAGTATATCCTTAAGAAATTCTCTTCAGAGAGGGTATATATTAAATGGGTTATATTTTAGTCCTTACATGTCTGAAAATGATTTTAATTTGCCCTCCTATTTGAATGCTAGTTTGGTGAGGTATATGATTCTAGATTCAAAATCATTTTCTCTCAGGACTTTTTAAGATACTCGTTCACTGTGTTCTGGCATCTATGTTTATCAGTGAGAAATCTGATGCCAGTCTGATTCTAGTTCCTACTGAGGTAATCTGTTTTATATTTCTCTCTTAATTCTTAAATCATATTCTAATGTTGCCCCATAGTATGTCAAACCTAAGTCTTTTTCCCTTCATCCTATTTTATACTCAATAGATTCTTTTAATTTAAGAACTTGTAATTCTCAGTTCTGGGAAACCATCTTCTCTTTCCTTCTCCTTTTATTTTTTATTTAATTTACTTCCCCTCGTTTTTCTCTCTTTCCTAGCATGCCTGTTAGACCAGCTGAATCGGTTAGGAATGCTTTTGGCTTTAAGTAACAGAACACTCTGTTAACAGTATTTAAATAAATACATGATCATTTCTATGGGGTGAGTGGTCAGAATGTGGATGCTGTTTGTGTGTATTTGTACAGCAGAGAAATAAGCACATTTTAAAGACTTTCTTTTCTTCCCAACCTTCCTTCCCCTCTCATTCCTTGCCTCTTTACATGGTTATAGTAGTCAGCAAACTGGATCTGCCGGTCAAGTTCAGGGAGTTGCTGTGACATCTTCAGCAGATGTTGAGATCACAGATGAGAAACAGGGCAAGAAGAAAAGCAAAACTGCAGTGAATGTCGTGCTGAAGCCAAATCCTTTGGACCAAACTTGTATTCACCCAGAATCGTATGACATAGCAATGAGGTAAGTCTGAGGCCCATGTGAGAATTCTCCATGCCCGGAGTGAGTTCCCTACAGCAAATGACCTTTGTTTTGGCACAATGGAGACTTAAAAAATATGACCATGTTTAACATGACAACATTTTTCAGAAGTTCCGCATTGCTGAGTTATGTGGCACATTATTTTATTTCAGTGAGGAATGAAACCATTATTCCTGGAACAGTGTCAAGCTAATAAACCCTGGTATTAATGGTGAAGTGTGTGTAATGGAAATTGCATGGCACTCTCCTCTGTTTGTTTTGGAAATTAACGAGACACAAATGACTAGCACCTGGCCTAAAGCTTGTGCTTATCTAAAGATAAAACCCTTCTGAGAGTAAACAGCCAGCTCTCAGATTTTTTAAGAAATATTGCCCTGCTAAGTTATTAGAGTCTAAGAAATGATGTACTTTTAATGATGTACTTTTAATGAGCATACATTACACAGAATGATATGGAGGAGGTTTTTTGAGTACAAGGAAGAGTTTAATGTAAGGCATTAAAAGAAAAAAAATTTTAATACCACATTTAATTCTTTAAAAAAATTAATTATTTCAAAACAGTGTCTTGCTGCATCACTAAATATTTTAAGACTTTTAGTGATTAAATGACAGTGGGTTTAAAAATAGTGACTATTTCAACTATCACTGAATCTAAAATGAGATTTTTTCGCTTGTTTTGAAAAAATTTCTGTTTGATTATTTTAGTAAATATAATTTGTTTCATTTATTTACTTATTTGAGAGAGAGAGAGAGAGAGCAAGGGGAAGAGGAGCAGAGGGTAAAGGGAGGGAGAGAATCTTAAGCAGGTTCTATACCCAGTGCAGAGCCGACCATGAGGTTCAATCTCATGATCTTGAGATCTTGACCTGAGCCGAAAAAACAAGAGTCAGATGCTTAACCAGCTGAGCCACCCAGGTGTCCCTTGTTTCCTTTCTTTTAAAGTTTTTGAAATTATAGGAAATAGAAAAAGAAAAGTAAAAAATAATACTCTGTCAACATCAAAACATTAGTACCTGTTTTCCCACCAGCATTTTGTTATGGAAAAATTTAAACATACAGAAAAATTAAAGAAAAAAGTTTACTATGAATTCCTTATGTACCCACACCTGGATTTTATCATCAACATTTTACTTAGGCCTGTTTTTCTACTTACCTATCATTATGAACATTTACTTATTTTGGCACCATGTTAAAAAAAACATCACAGGGGCACGGTGGCTCAGTTGGTTAGGCGACTGCCTTCGGCTCGGGTCATGATCCTGGAGACCCGGGATCGAGTCCCACATCAGGCTCCCTGCTTGGCGGGAAGCCTGCTTCTCCCTCTCTCACTCCCCCTGCTTGTGTTCCCTCTCTGGCTGTGTTTCTCTCTGTCAAATAAATCAAATCTTTAAAAAAAAAAAAAAAAAAGGAAGGGGAAAAAACAAACAACATCACAACTTTTTTTTTCATCCATTGCTCTTGTGACTGTTGAAAATCGAGCAACTGTGTAAGTGTAGGTCCATTTCTGGCTCTTTTTGTTTCACCTACCTGTTTATCAATTCCATAATATCTTAATTAATATAGCTTTACCCTAAGCTTTGAAACAGTGTAAGTCCTCCACCTCTGTTATTTTTTTAATATTGCTGTATTCTAGATGAGTTGCATTTTCCTATACATTTTTAAATGAACTTATCAGTTTTCATTAAAAAACAAAAAAACTGGTGGGATTATGAATGGGATTACATTGAGTTTGTAAGTGAATGTGGGAACAGCAGATATCTTCATAATGTCTATTGAGTCTTTTGACCATGAACTTCTATCTTTTTTTTTTTAAAGACTTTTTTAATTTATTTGACAGAGAGAGAGAGAGATCACAAGTAGGCAGAGAGGCAGGAGGAAACAGGCTCCCTGCTGAGCAGAGAGCCTGACACGGGCCTCGATCCCAGGACCCTGGGATCATGACCTGAGCCCGAAGGCAGAGGCTTTAACCCACTGAGCCACACACGCGCCCGACCATGAACTTCTATCTTTTCATTCATTTTGGTCCTTCACTTCTCTCAGAAGTGTTTTGAAATTTCCATTGTACCAGGCTTACATGTCTCTTATTAAATGTATTTTATATTTTTCAGCACTATTATAAATAGAGTTGTTTTAGTTTTTTGCTAATATGTAAAAATGCAATTGATTTTGCATAGTAACCTTGTATCCTGCAGCCTTGCTAAGCTCACTGACTAGTTCTAGTGTTTGTAGATTCTTTAAGTTTTCCTGTATAAACAGTTGTCAGCAAATAGATGAAAGCTTTACTACTTCTTTCTTTAATCTTAATGCCCTTTATTTCTTTTTCTCACTCCTTGCAATGTCTAGGACCTTTAGTACTGTAATGAAGAGTGGTAAGAGTGGGCATCCTTGTCCCATTCTCAGTCTTAGCACATGGTTCTCATTTTTTTAATATAAAAAAATTATGGTCTCATAGCAATTATACTTTTAGTGTTTGTTATTTGAGAAGATGAATATGAGCTGCACGTGTAAGAGGTTTTGTACACTTCTTACAAAAACCAACTTCTTGGGTACTAAAATAGCATTTTGTTACATGCAAATCAATGTCTTTTTTTTTTCAATGTCTTCTTTGGTGTACATTTTTGTTTGCTTTCATAGTGTAATTCTAATATAGTTCATAAATTTTTCAACTTGCTTTCTAATGTAAGCACAATTTTTTTATTTCTGCATATCCCTCTTTTTAAAAAGCTGAGTAATATTTCATCACATGACTGAACTGTAATTTATTAATAGCAGTACTAGTAGTGGCTCCTTATGGTGGATTCCTAGAAGTGGAATTACTCTGCCAAAGTGTTTGAGAGTTTATGTGGCTCTTGATATACACTGAAGTAGCATACTAATTTATAAAGCTACCAGCAGTGTTGAAGCTTGAGAGATCTTGAATTTCTCCTGTTAGAGCAAGACTTCTGCCAATTTTTACATGGGCCACTTTCTGCATATGGAGCATATAAACCCTACCAATAACTTCACCCTTCTCTGTGCTTCCTTTAGGAGCATCCTTGTCTCTCAGAAGGAGGGTACTTACGGACTATTTCGTGGGAAATTTTATCTACATGAAGTTCAACTCCCAAACTTTAAATCTGGCAGCAGGACTAATAGTTTATCTAATTAAACTTACCATCCCCATTATCTACCTTGGAGCTGTGATAGTCATTTCTAGCTTTGAAGCATTCTCAGTGTAGACATAATAGACATCACCCAACATGTAGTGTTACATAAGTATCTTCCCAGGGAAGAAAAGCTCATTAAGGTTATAATTAGGTCATCATTGGTCTGACCTCAGTTCTATAAAAGTAAGTTCGATTGCAGTAAAATTCACTTTTAATTACATCAGAAAACTGGTAGGACTATAATGGTTTTCATGCTCCCCTACCATAATGTCACTCCCAGAAATACACCAAGATGTGAAGCCATTAAGTCTTTTTCCTTTTGTATTTAATGGTATTCTCCCTCACATAGTATTTTAGAAAATTGAAGTCATACTTTTTAACCTGAGTTAGTTATTTAGTGGTTCTTCCAAAAGTCTACTTTTTAAAACTATTTTTATTACTTTTAAGTTTTATTTACATGTAGGGATTCTCTATTAAGTATTAAAGTGCTTGGTTGTGTGAGCTGAAATTTTTTCTCCTTTGTTTACCTTTTTTTTTAATCTCCTTATAATGCTGTTTTGTTTTTGAAATATAAGTGTTGGGGTGCCTGGGTGGCTCAGTTGGTTAAGCAACTGCCTTTGGCTCAGGTCATGTTCCCAGAGACCCGGGATCAAGTCCCACATCGGGCTCCCTGCTCGGCGGGAAGCCTGCTTCTCCCTCTCTCACTCCCTCTGCTTGTGTTCCCTCTCTGGCTGTGTTCCCCTCTGTCAAATAAATAAAAGAAAAGAAAAGAAAAGAAAGAAATATAAGTGTTTCATTTTTATGAAGTACATCTTTTTTTGTTTTTATGCAAGTTAGTCTTCTCTTAAGATAACTAATCTCTAAGATCAATTCAGTATTTCCCATACTTCTTTCATATTCTTTATGGTTTTGTTCTTAACCCTATGAATTTTATAGTTGATGGTTTTATTTATTACTTTGAATGTACAGAACACTGTGGTAGGGCCTGAAGAATATAAAAATGAATAGACGCACTTCATGCCCTTAAGGAATCTTCCAAAGTAGGCTAAAACTATTACTCACACACAAAAAAACATAATAAAAATCAATAGTGCCCTTTGTGAAACACAAATGACAGAGACATCATTTCCCAATGGGGTTGTCTTGTAAGGCCAAGAATGACTTAAGGCATTTGGACTGAGAAACTAAAAGGATGAACTGCCATCATCTGAGATGAGGAAGACTATGGCTGGAGCAAGGTTTGGAGGAGAGACCTGGAGTTGAGTTGAAGGCCTGTTAGGTTTGAGACATCAAGTAGGCAGTTGGATACATGAGTCGAGTTTGGAAGAGGGACTGTGCTAAGGATGTACATTTGAGTCTTGTGCTTATGCAGGTCCTTAAAGCCATGAGATGGAAAGAAGTCACTATAGGAGTAACCAGAGTTTAGTTCTTCAACTTTTCTTTTCCCCCATTTCCTCCATTATCAGTGAGTTTCCACTTCATCCTCCAGTGTCTCTAGTCCTCATGTTATTTTTGCCATTCATATCCAGTTACTGTCTTTTATACCCTTCATCCCATCTTTAGCACACTGTATTGGCTCCCTTTTAAAATATACCCTGGTGAGAATTTTAAAATATACCCTTTTATAATATACCCTTCTTCTCAACTCGTGTGTGTTCATCTTAGTCTCAGTCATCATCATCTCTGCCTGGATCACGACCACTGCAATTAATCTAACAGGTCTCCCTGCTTCTGCCACTGTCCAGCCGGATAGTCTGTTCTTGGCACAACAGACAACGAGATCCTTTTAACATGTAAATCAGAGTGTGTCATTCTTCAGCATAAAACCCCACTATCAATCCAGTTTCACTCAGAATTAAGGCCAAATCCTATTAAGAGCTCCCAGTGCCCTTTTGACCTGATCTCCTGTTTTTCCCTCCCTTGTTCATTCTGCTGTAGCCACTCTGGCCTCCTTGTTACCCTGTGAACATGCCAAGCCTGGTCCCACATTAGGGTCTTTACACTGTCTGATCCCTCTTTCTGGAACAGTTTTCCCCCAGATACCTGCATAGCTAACTACTTCACCTCCTTTGCCTCATCAAGACTGCTCACATGTCACCTGGTCAACAAGGTCTACACTGCCTACCCTACTTAAATTTGCACGCCCTTACCTGTAAGCCTGGTAATTCTGACCCCCCCATTACTCTCTCTGCTGTTTCTCTTTTTCCCTCAGCACTCACCACCTTTGCCATACTTTATAACTTATTTATTGTGCTGGTTGTATCTTCTCAGTCTCCCGGAGAGCAGGGATCTTCATATGTATTCCAAGGTTGTAGAAAAGTACCTGGAATACAGCAGGCACTCAGAAGGTATATGTTTAATGAATGGATGAGTGCATAATTCTTTCAATACTAGCCTCAGTTAGTGGAAGAACAGTAGTGCCATTAACCATTCATTATGGGACGAGAGAGGAAGAACAAGCCTATTTATTTATTTATTTAGTTAGTTATTTATTTATTATTTCTTGTATTTGTACAGGGCTGGTGAGGATGAATGGGAGAAGAAGAGGAAGTTAAAAAGGGAGAAAAGAGGATACAAGTTTCAGTTTTAGATATATTAAGTTTGAGTTGCTCAAATACGTAAGAACATCTCTTGCAGGCAGATGGAAAGGCAAACCTAGAGCTTAGGAGAGAGACCTGGACTAAACATGTTGATATGTAGGATTGGACTTATCAGTGGGAGGCGAGAGATAAGGAGTCATGTGAGTGGATGCAGTCATCCAAGGAAGCATGTAGAACAAGAGGAGAAGGTGATAAAGGTCAAAACTTGAAGATATCTGCATTTAGAGGACCAGAGGAAGAAGAAGTCAGAGAAGGTAGAATATGAAAACAAAAGTCATGAAAGAAGGTCACTAAGTTGATGGTGTCAAATATAGCAGAATAGGTAAGTGGTTTAAGGATGTGTTGACACTGCAGGGGAGGAGGTCATTAACTGAGAGAGTAATTTCAGAAGAGTGGCAGAGACAGAAGCCAATGTGTAAGAGACGGGAGAAGCAAGCACTAAGAATTAGAGGCCGATAATTCTTCTGAAGACTTTGTAGTGAAGAAAAGGAAACATGTGGTGGAAGTACAGGAAGAGATAAGGTGAAGGATGGTTGCTGCTTTTAGTTTGTAGGGAGCAGAATGGGGAGGCCATAGCAATAATACCTCTGTGGCCAAAATGAGAGGAACAAGTAGTAGAGACATGGAAGATACTAGAGACATTTGAACATTTTATAATGCTAAAAGACCTTGTTCATTTAGCTGACACTCCTCACTTCCCACTGCCACATTTAGAGGTGAGTCAAGTAGGATGCAGAGAGACCAAAAGAATGCCAAGGTCAAGAGTCCTTAATAGCAACCTGTGCGGATGGGGAAAGAAACCGAATCAAGAAATGGAGGAATAGGGCACCTGGGTGGCTCAGTTCGGCTCAACTGAAGCGACTGCCTTCGGCTCAGGTCATGATCCTGGAGACCCAGGATCGAGTCCCGCATCGGGCTCCCTGCTCGGCAGGAAGCCTGCTTCTCCCTCTTTCATTCCCCCTGCTTGTGTTCCCTCTCTGGCTGTGTTTCACTCTGTCAAATAAATAAAATCTTTAAAAAAAAAAAAAAAAGAAATGGAGGAATAGCTTAGGGAAGAATGGGGCAGGATGAATAAAGATATGAAGACATCTAAGGAAGGGGATTTTAAAGTAGCTTTGAATTTTTCAGTGATAGGCAGTAATCAAGTAAATGCGAGAAGGTCCTGAGACAAATAAAAGAGATTTGGAACAAAATGCCTTCGAAGGATTACTGAAGGAAAATCTATCTGTAGCAATTGTAGGTTTCTTAATCCCGTGTGTTCCATGCAAATCTTCTGTAGTATGGATTCTGTATGTTTTTTTCATTGACATTTCCTAAAAGCCTTTCATTATTCTTTACCCTCTCTCTCAAAAATACTGCTGGCAGCGGTGGGTACATCTCTGCGATGAGTATGCTACTCCTGCCCAATACCCAATTCCTCTTCTAAAATGAGAAGAGACCAAATGTAGTCACTATCAGGTTGCTTTATTTGAAATGCACATGTCCTCATTCTGAAAAACAACAGAAGGAAATTCCTTTAATGCAATATGCAGGAAATATATCTGCAGCAGAACAGCATATAATTCTACACACTCTATGTGAAGAATTCATTTCCTACAGATCCCTTAATAAAATAAATAAGCAAGGTTTCCTTTAATGGAGGAGGTAATGTTTTCTCCAGAGAAAGGCAGAGTCTGATTTCAGCCATGTAGACAGAGAATAACAGTCAAATCTAGCATATTCCAGATCCTCATTTCTTTTTTTGTCCTTAGGAAGCACACATAACACGACTTGTTACTTTTCTGTGCTAACATACCATCTTTAAGGGTGTGCTGTGCTTAATCTGAAAGATCATTATGATTACCTTTATATCTGGCTCCAAACTAGTTTTTTAATTGTGACCTAGTTAAAAGATCAGGCTTTAGAGCTAATTAAGAGCTCAGGATTTGGAGGTTCACAGATCTGTTTCATGTATTGGTTCTATCTGCTGAGTTATTTTTAGTCATTGATTTCACACATCTGAGACCCGTATACCTTAGAAAGTGGGAATAATGGTATACCAGCCTCGTAAGATTGCCATGAGGTCAACAAGATGATGTTTCTCACATGCCTGGCAATGAGGAGATACTCAATGAATGTTTGTTGTTTTTATTAACTATTCCCCAAACCTGATCTGAGCTACATTTTTCCTGTCGCTTACCTTTAAACATCTCTTTTCTTCTTTGTACTGGTTAAAATCTTCTCAAAGACCTAGCCCAAATGCCACCTCTGGCATGAAATCTTACAAAGATACTCCTATCTGGAAATGGGTCCTTTCTTTATACAACCTCTGTGCTTCACAAAGGCCATTTACTCATTATTGCCCTGTGTTATATTGCCCTGTGTTAACGGCTATTTGTAAGTTTTATCCTATTTTGGCTAAAAATGAAATACCTAGCTTTATTTCAATCTAGATATTTTTCTTCTAGTCTAAACTGGCTGAGGTCAATGTAGTTGCATAAACAAAACTGTTGATGAACATCTAGATCTCCTTTCTGCTGTTGCCTATCCAACAAGTTGAAAGAGTACTTATTTCAGAATCCTTTGTGGATTGAAGGCATTTTCAGACTTCCCCAAGTTGAATTCCATGCCTTCACGGAACATGTATGTCCAGAGCCTTCCTAGACTTTACAGTCTAGAAAACAGAGATAGAACATGAAAGAGGATTATTTACATTTCCTATTATCATCTAGAAATTGTCACAGTGTCCTCATGTGTGAGTGATTTCGTTGTGTTGGGTGATATGGGCCATGAGGAAAATTGCTGCTATATTATGAGTAGAATGAAGTCCAGAAACAGCCAATTTAGGGGTTGCTACTACCCAATGCCTGTGCATTCCATTTTGGTTGATCAAGAGAGCCAAAGACAAGTGTGTGATTTTTTTTTTTCCTTTCTCTTGAATAAGGTACTAGGAGGTAGTGCTTTGTACTACAGATAATGTTGGCTTGTACGTGTCACAATGAGACCTGGCATTCTCCCAAAGAATATCGTGCATTGAGAATTTGGTTCACTTCGAATAGTTAAGCTTAAAGGTTGTTATGGTCTTGATTTAACTTGAAAAATTCCAGCACTCGCTTTGATATTAGCTAATATTAAATTGTTATTTCCATTTTGGCCATTATGGAGACATTGGAAAGACTAATTTCTGGAAGTGGTTAGTAGCCTGCTCAGCAGGATTAGGACATTCAGCAGCATTCTGGTGGACCAGGCAAATGTGTACCAAGAATGATTTGTATCGCTAGCTGTACTGTACAGTATTAGCACTATCGTCTCCTTTATTACTGCTGATGTACCCATTTCTGACCCTTACAGTCAATGCTGAAAAGTATGTTTTCAGAGAAGAAACAGACGTCAATTTAAAATTCAAGTCTAGGATAGGAACAATCATATAACGTGACAAAATAATTACTCGGGGAGGGGGTATCTTCTATACAAAAGCCTAGTAATGTTTATTCTTAATTTACTAAAAACTTGTATCAGATTTTTAAGAACAAAAGTTGGTCAGCAGGCACAAACTTTCAGTTGTGAGTTAAGTTCTGGAGATCTCATGTACAGCGTGGTGATTATAGCTAACAATACTATATTAGGTACTTGAAAGATGGTGAGTAGATTGTAGATGTTCTCACCGCATAAAAGAAATGGTAATTATGTGACCGGATGGAGGAGTTGCCATGGTGGTAATCATTTTGCAGATATATAACTGTATCAGATCAACTGGTTGTATACCTTAAACTTATACAATGTTACATCAACTGTGTCTCAGTAAACCTGGGGGGGAAAATCAAAAGTAAAATTAAGCCAATAGATACACAGGATTCCATGATGAGATAAATGGATAAATGGCTCCTAACCATGCCCATAGTCTAAAATTAGTTGGGATTAGGGTTTGGGGAGGCTCTAGAGAGGTCCTGCCTTGCTCCCTGCTATAGAGTGACAGTAAGTCAAGCCAGACAGCGACAAGTGCCCCATGCTGAAGACCTTTAATAAGTGAGCACCTCTCTTTCCCGTTCCTGTTCAAGGATTTAGCGTCTCAGAACTCTTCTTTTAGAATTGCATTGAGAGGTTTTGTCACATTCTTCTCAAACGTAGCTTTCTGCCCAGCAAGCAAGGAAGTCTTTTGGCTAATAAGCAGCTGTAATGCAGGGAGTTTAGATTGTTCTTTAAAAAAAAAAAAAATACAAAAACACACAGCAGCAGTAGAGCGGTGACATTCACAGATTTGACATTCATAGTTTTGACTGGGAGCAACCCAGAAGGCGTGTAACTTGAGGTGATCTGTCATTTTTCTGAGTGGTAAGTCACGTAGCCTGCTGAATATGCCTAGCACACCTCCGTACATCTAAAATTCACCACGGTTTTCTTCTGCATTCACATGCCAGCTCACTTCTGCAATGATAAAAACATGTTTCTCTGTGGGATGCTTGCCTGAAAAGAAGCCCAACTACAAATTCTATAAAATAAGTGAAGATTAGGTAAACAGATGTAAGAAATTATTTGCAAATTTGAAAAGTCTTCCATTTTTCTGTACTTCCTCACAAGAGTTGGCAGCATTGGGACAGGAAAATTAAGGCAGAATCATTGCCGACTTTTGATAAGTAATGTCTTAGCATGTTTATCAGTCAGTTACCCACCACCGTAGCTCCTGTGGAGCTATGATTAGACAGCAGTAGACTGCCTTTTCAGAAGGAGGCCCAGCATCATGAAAGGGAAGTCAAACCTAAGCTATAAAGATGGTAAATGGACAGATTATAAAGGTGATTTTTTTTCTTGTTAGTAAAGCCCAAAAACATCATACTATAATTCCCAGGAAGTAGCATTTATCATATTTTCAAAAGTGCCTTCACAAAAAAAGAAAAATGATGAAAGACAGTCTACCCACTTGACTAAGCTGTGGGGTTCTTCGGAACTGACTGTCATGTCTCATGTCTTACGTGCTGTTCCAACTCCCCCCAGCCCTCTACCCACCATGAAGTTCAAGGCAAGGCTGGTAGAGGCAACTAGGAAGCTGAAGAATCCAAGGTAGTGCCTAAGATTCCCCTAGCTCATTTTGGAAGCAGTATTGTACCAGACTGCCTGGCTCAAATCATGTCTGTGTTAGCTGGGAAAGTGATTTAACCTTTCTGTACCTCAGTTTCCTTGTCTGTTAAATGTGAATAATAATAGTACCTATCTCATGGGATTGCATGAATTAATATATCTAGAATTCTGAGCACCTGGGACAAAGTAAGCTATTTTTGTTGCTGTAATTATTATTACTGGCTTGTTGTTGTTAAATTCATTTATTTATTTATTTATTTAGGTAATCTCTGCACCCAACATGGGGCTCAAACCCACAACCCTGAGATCAAGAGTTGCGTGCTCTTCCAACTGAGCCAGCCAGGTGCCCCCTTATTGCTGTTACTTTTGTTGTGATTGCAGAGGAGCTGTCAAGATGATCCGTTAAAGAAAAGGGGGGTGTGGTTTACAATTGTTGGTCTCCCAGGGAAAAATTGTTTCACCATGTGATCAGCTATAATTTGGGTCACTGAACATTGTTAATTACAGTAACACTGGGTGTTGGGACTAGAGAAAATGCTGTGGTTTCTGTGCTGCGTATGTGGAGCAGCCTGTTAGCACCCAGTGGAGAAGGAGTAGTGGGGAGTTGCCAGCCAGCCACAGCCCTGTGCTTGCTTCAGTCTCTCTCATCTCCAGACTATTGGACCTCTCCTTCTTTCCTCTCCTTCAGGCTTAGATCGCTCCGTCTGGAGCCTGAAACTCAGTAGGGTATTGATCTAGTGTCCTATTATCTCCCTCCTCCCTTTCCTGTGCTGTCTCGCTATGGATTTTAACTTTAGCCTGTCTTCTAACTTTCTGTGTGACCATAAACAAATTACTTTGACCTCAATTGCATACTCTTTAAATGGAATAAAAATGGCTCTGCCCATTCAGAGAACAACCAGGAGTTGTATGGAAATGACAGATGTTAAACATTTTCAAATTCCTTGAAAGGAGGATTCTTCGACAGGACCAAACTCATAGTAAAAAGGCTGCTTTCCCAAGGTGAATAGTCCTTACTCCAATACCTAGGCTTTATCCCCCAGTAGCGCCAGAGCTGTTTAACTCCAGCTCTGCCATCCAGCCTAGTGGTTTGGAGTTAACTTTTTTATTTGCCCTCTTCTTTTAATACTCACAAGCACTAATCCACGTTATGGCTTTATAGCCAGTAAATTAAATTATATGAATTCTAAACACAGTGTTTTTGAGTCTACAGCCTTTGAAACCACTAACTTAATTTTGTCTAACTCTTACTGAGTAGCTCAAAAAGAGCCAAACTTTTTTTCTTTTGAATTTGGTTTGAAAAATAATAAATTGTTCCCAGGCAGTGGTTCTGGGTGCCAAACTTTATCTGGGATCTAAATCTTCTGTCTGCACTGAATATTCCCCAAAGTAAAGGATTAAGGAGTGTTAATGAAGAGGTGATCTGTGACAGCTTTTACCTTACCTATAACCTTGTGGTTTCAGCTGTGTGACCTTGGGCAGATCACTTAACCTATCAGAATTTTTATTCCTCTATCTGCAAATCTATCTCTATAATAAATTTTTGAGAGAATTAAATGAAATTATCTTTATTGAGCACTTTGAAAGTATGCTTCTCCACATGTAAAATCCTACCTCTAAAAGAACAGATGTAAGTGGAAGAATATTTATTCTGACATACTGTCATTGCTTAAAATTAGACTCCATAAGCTCATTCAAGGCACAGGCTCTGTTATCATCTTCCATAGTCTTCTTCCACAGTAAGTGAATGCATAATGAGGAAAGCTGAGTATGCTTTTCTAAAGTATTTTTGAGATGCTTCAGAATGCTTCAATTTTGTCACATTCTTTGGGAGAGCCTTGATTTTTTTGACAAATTTTTATCATTTAAGGATGTGTGTGTGTGTGTGTGTGTGTGTGTGTGTGTGTGTGTGTGTGTAAAACCACCAGACTCAATGGAAGGAGGATGATCAAGCTGAGTATATAGGGTTGTTGGGGTTTCTCTGGTTCTTTTTATTGGAGGAGGGTGTTGTTGTTTTAGAAAATGTAAGAAAACGAATTTTCCTTTGTTGCTTATACATTTATTTCTTTTTTTAAATTTTATTTTATATTTTCAGTGTTCCAAGATTCATTGTTCATGCCCCACACCCAGTGCTCCATGCAATACGTGCCCTCAGTACCCACCACCTCCCATCTCCCTACCCCCTTCCCTCCCTCAGTTTGTTTCTGAGACCAAAGTCTCTCTTGTTTCTTCATTTCTTTCCCCGAATTACCCTACTTCCCATTTCCTTTCCTTCTCCTACTGTCCTCTAAATTACCCCTTATGCACCACAAGTAAGTGAAACCATGTGATACTTGACTTTCTCTCCTTGGCTTATTTCACTCAGCATAATCTCTTCCAATCCAGTCCATGTTGCTACAAAAGTTGGGTATTCATCCTTTCTGATGGAGGCATAGTATTCCATTGTATATATGTACCACCTCTAAAGCAGTTCCTAAAACAGGATTTTAGAAATTTTTAGGGTAGTAATCACATCATTTCAATACATGATGCTTTCCTATTTAATGTACTCATACTCATTTGGATGTATATGTATATATATTTGGTTTTTTTTTTTTTTTAAAGATTTTATTTATTTGACAGAGAGAAACACAGCCAGAGAGGGAACACATGCAGGGGGAGTGAGAGCGAGAGAAGCGGGCTTCCCGTCGAGCAGGGAGCCTGATGTGGGGCTCCATCCAGGGTCTCCGGGATTATGACCTGAGCCGAAGGCAGTCGCTTAATCAACTGAGCCACCCAGGCACCCCTATATTTGGGTTTTTCAATTATAGTTTTAATTATATTATTATCACACAGTGTACCATAATCATAAGCAAATGGCTCTGAAATAGAAAAAGCTACATAAAATTCTACATAAAATACTACAGGGTGCCTGATTTTAGATCAGGTCATGATCTTACAGTCCTGGAATCAAGCCCTGCAGGCTCTGCGCTCAGCAGTGGGTCTGTTTGATGATTCTCTGATTCTGCCCCTCACCCTCCTCATGTTCTCTCTCTTTCTCAAATAAATGGATAAGTCTTTTTTTAAAAATATCACTGCTACTTACTCTGTGGCACTGGTTATTATTTCACTATGTTTTGTGTGCTGCCACTATGTAAGTACAATGTATAACTGGATTTTTTTTTTATATAAAGCCATTTCCCTGTACTAAATTGCTAAATTAAAACAGCTTTCTAAGGATATGTTCTACTATGTACAATTAATATAGCATGCATGCTGTATCTAGTTTATATGCATATACACCAAATCTTTGAAAAAGAAGGAAACATGCAGTAAGTTCTTCAGAAGTTAGAAGCAGGTAACAGTCTGATGCTTATAATCCAAGTCTTTTGGAAGACAAACTGCATTTCTTAATCTATGACAGCTTCTCCTTTTCAGTTCCTCTTGTATTTGTTTTTGTTTATTTTTTTTTTCCCTGCTACTCATAAATACAAGACTGTGTTTACACACAGGGGTGTGTTTAGATGCAGGAGGTACTCCAAAGACCCACCACATGATATCAAACCAGTGCAGCAAAAGGTGCCCCCGGCTGCTTCCTGGTTAGCTGCACACAATTTAAAACTATACTCTCACATAAAAGTCTGTAAGAGCTTTCAAAACAATTCCTTTATCCTTTCTGAAAGGGTCACATTTTTTAAAAGTTTATCGGCAGTTTTCAAAAGCCAGCTGGCTGTAAGTTCTTGTGAAAAATCGCTTGCTATCGGTTTCTGTGGTTCATTACATGCTAGGGAAAGCCATTTAAACATTGTCTTCACTAACCCACTAGCATCGGCAATACAGTAGGTTGTTCTCTAAATGCAGTGTCCTTGCGCTGTACTCGAATTTACCTGTACTTGTATATTTTGCACCAACAAAGAGTTTTTAAAGATTCTGGCCTGTTTCAGTGTCTCGGTTTCACAAAGAGGTTAGAAGATTGAACAGATTCTTTGATGATTAAAGTGCAACTCACGTTGCTGCCCCTTTGACTTGGCTGCTAAAACAGCAGATGTGGTAAAGCAGGCACTCACTCTTTAAACGAAACTAAATGTGCACTGCTCTGCGTTCCCCTGTGTAAATTCAGCTCCCCATAGGTAGTGTAAAAGGAGCAAGGGGTCTCTTTTTTGCCACATTGGAATTTGTATTTAGTCTTTAATATCAAGAGCAGTAGATTTAAAAATACATATTGAATCTGTGGGTTTTGGTGTAACAGATTATTCCTGAACTTTCGTATGTGTCCCATCACTTTACAATCAGTTTAGAGGACCAGGTTTCCTCGTTAGAGTACCAACTTTCTTTTTAAATCACTGAGCATCTCCCTGTATTACAAATTATGGCCCGCTTTGTCTGTACCTACTTATTTCTAAAAGGACTGTGCTCTCGTATTTAATGTTTTGTTTATTGATATAATTACAACTGAGTAAAACTAATGGATAAAAATAAGCTAGTACAAAAGTCTCTTGGAACTGTTGAGAGTGGGTAGACAGCCGTAGGCATCTTGCCCTTACAGCGTAGTTGTTCCTGTTTTGGGCCCCCGAAGCACGTGCTAATAGTAAGCTCTTAAAGTCATGGACTTGCATCACCGTGGTTCTCCTGTGTTCTGCGGGGTGCCATGGTACTTTAATGTCATGAACCCCATTCTGGGCTCCCAAATTGAATGGATATATCTGAAGTCTTAAAGATCTTGAGAATTTCGTATTCTTTGGGAAGAATCTTACACAGACTTACTCCAGAGAGGAAAGGCATTGCATGAGTAACAAGTTTCTGGTGAAATTATGAGCGATTTTAGGTTATATAAGCATTCTGCTTGAAAAACAGGCATTATCTCTGCTGCAAGGTCTGTATTTTAACTTTGTGCAGATGTGCGCTAAAAGAACATGCTGTGCTTATTTGTTGCATTTATGCTACTTTCTTACTTTAAGTAAGATGGATGAAATTACATATTAAATAAAAACAGCAGCTCAGGCCGCAGTCCTTAGCAAACTGAAAAGGCCTTGCAGAGACATTGGAGAAAATGATGCTATGACTTTAATAACTCATTGACTTTTGAGAGAATTGTCTACATGAATGCATTTATGTAGCAATTTCTTTGTGGAATTTTTCAGTATTAGCTGTCTCCTGTTTAAAACTAATCTGTCATTAAATTGTGTTGGTGAAATGTTACCAGAAGTATTATGTTTTATATCTTGACCTAACCTATCACTTATTTTGCCATGACTACTGTCATAAACAGCCATACACTGATGTGTATGGCATGAAACTCCAGTCAGTGAAAATAGCTGTGTGGCCTTGGGCCAGTTATTTAACCTCCCTGAACCTCAATTTTCCTTTTCTGAATGATAGGATACCTAGCTTTTAGGATTCTTGTTAGAATTGAATGAACACCTCTACCAAGCACTAACATAATGCCCAGAACTTATTGTAACCCAGGCTTCGTAAAGTGCAGTGTATTTTTATATAGTATTTTCAAGGCAGAAAGTACTTTGTATTGAGTGTTACTTATCATAAATACCCAATTCTAAAATGAAACTCTGTGTTGCTTGTCACTTATCACACAACTCCAGGGCCAAATTTCAGAAAATGCAGAATAAATTTTTCTTAGGCTATTTAAAGAATGCATGTTTCTTGAGTGGTTACCAGGTGTAAAGTATTGTTTCCTGTCATTTACAGTTGAATATATTTGAAATCCCGTGAGGGAGAGATCAATCTGAATTCTATTCCTAGTTCATTTTGTAGTCCCTCTCCCCTTTGATTTTGCTATTTTCCTTTTTCCGTAAGCCTGTTGTAACTTTAAGAAAGTTTTCAAAATAAAGTGGCATTTGGCTTTGTTCCATAGTCATTTAAAAATAGGGTTGATCAATATGAAGTGTTAGCTAGGAGCACAAGTTGGTACTTTTTTATTGATTTCAGTTACCAGTGCCCTTGGGCTTCTGTATAGTGAGAATGAAAATGATATATGAAATATGCACCCAAGTTAAACAGACCAATTTTCTTCTTTTATCTGCAACCACTATAAACAGAACTCTTTATATGGAAATGACTTTGGTAGCAGTCAGTCTCTCTCTGTCTCTCTCTCTCTCTCTCTCACTCTCTCTCACACACACAACCTTAAGACTCCAAGTAGCCTCTTGAGCCAGTGTTTTTGTTATTGAGGCCAAGACTTATACAGTGCTTTGGGAATTTTCTGCCGTTTAGTTAACTTTCATTAATTATAAGATGCCATTCAAGATTATAGATTTATAGCCCATGAATATGCTCTGACAACTTAACAGTTGATTGTAAGCCAGAATCTTGAGGATTTGAAAGATGTTCTACTAAATAGCTAGTTGCAGACTGATCAAGCCAGAAGGATAAATACCAGGGAAGCCTGCTCAGCAGGGCATGCATTATTTAGAAAGTTGTGCGGAGAAGTTGGCTGTGGGCAGAAGTTGTCATGTGTCCTCTGTCCCCAAGTCAGAGCTTCAACAGCTGTTCCCTGTCACCGAGGCCCTTACGTGCTCCTGCTTGCCCAGTAGCACTGACAGGCACTGGTTGCCTCTCCGTTGGGCTGCAGAAGCCGTGGACGTGTAGGCTTACATTGTATGTCTCACTGGCCACCAGTTTGGATGGAAGCTCATTTCCAAAAAGAGAGACCAAGCGCCAATTCCTTGGTCTTTCATTAGACTACTAACCAAAATGTGTTCTCAAGAGAATATTTTGGGATTTTGGAGACTCTGTTTTTTGACTAAAAATGTGGGTGGAAATGTAGGAAGGTTGTCCATTTGAACCTAAAAGGGTACCCTAAAGGAGAGAGAGAGAGTGCTTTCTCCACCAGCTGCCAGACCAGTACCGCATGATCACTGAAGAAGCTTATCTGGTTGAACACAACAACGCAAAAAAAGACTGGAAATGAAAGCATTCCTTATGTGATAATGTAGCAACGTGCCAAATGGGATACATCCCAGTTCTGATGATGGACAAGCCTCCAACAGTTTCCTTTTTCCCTTCTTGTACTCTAGAGACATCCTTAGAGGAAAGGATTTGAGGGCATTAGTATCACTATCTGTCTGATTACTGTGTTGACATTTTTAAAGTGCCATTAATCATAGGAAATGGAATTTAATGATGTCAAAAAGTACCCAGCCAAGAACTATCAAGAAAGTAAGCTACAGCCCAATACGCAGATGAAATTGAAGGGGGGAAAGCTTTACCCTTTCTTTTTTTCTTAGTTATTACTGAACTCCAAAGCTAAGTAATTGAGAGGCAGCAAGCAAGGGAAATGGTAAACATAGCAAAGGGAAATGGAGAAAGACAGATTTTTTTTGTAAATATTGCAGCAATAATTTATACAGTATATAAAAACAATAGTCATCTCAAGATTATATAATTAAAGTCTTACTTGTTTTCACACCTTCCATTTTGAAAGCAAGTTACTTTTTCTTTTTAATATCCCCTCCCATATTCTTCCCGTGGACTCTGAATATTTAACATACTTGATACAGTTTAATCCATAGTGAAGCTCGACTGCAATGGAATTGGAGAATTAGTAGGCTGACAGGATGCTTGCACAGGTAACGATGTCATCATGGGTACTCCAAAGTAAAAAACAGTGATATGGCACATAATAACAAATTTTCATTTCTCAAAAGCTACCAATGCTTATTTTGCTGGATTTTGAAATCATCCATTCACTGTTTGCCTATTAGCTAATTTAAATTCAAATGAGTATTCCTAATGTAAATTTAGGAAACGTAAGGTAAACATAGGTATCCTTATTCAGAAAATATGTTTGACACTAAACTCTTAATGAACATTACACTGTGAATCATTTCTGATGCTGATTTGGAGAAGGTGCTTCTTTGGAAAGTAACCTAAGAACCTAAGTCCATTCCCCTCCTTTTTTTTGATAAGACAGGTCATTCATTACAGCTTCAGACACAATAGATTTTTAATCAAGACTAATTGATTGATTGATGATATATGTATCTGAGATGAATGAATTTTAGGGTGACCTGTTTAAGGAGTTTGGAAAATAAGTAATATTATTAATAAGTGCTGGGGGGATTTTTGTCCCTGCAGGTTTTTGTCATTCATCAGAGGGACACTGTATGAGATTGGAAAGCCTGAAATGGAACAAAAAATAAATTCATTCCTTGAAAAGGAAGGAATAGAGAAAATTGCAGAAAGTTTGCAAACAACAGTTCATACCTTACAGGTCATCATAGATGGTCTCAGCCAGCCTGAAAGCTTTGACTTTCGAACAGGTAAATAATTAGATTTGAATAACAGCATCTTTCATTTATATAGGTCACATTATCTTCTATGGCCCTCACAACAAACCTCTGCCGTAGGTAAAACGGATATTATTCTCCCTTCTGTATATGCAGACACTGAAACATCATGCCTTTTCTTCTGAGTCATTGCAGTTGGTTAGTATCCAGAGTCAAAGCAAGAAGCCAGGTCTCCCGACTCCTTCTCCCATGCCTGTTTTCCATCACACTAGACTAGATGCATCACACATTAGCTGCTGTGTGCACAGAGGCACACATTTTTCAGAACCCTTTTGTAAGCTCTTCTTATCTTGTAGGAGCCAGAAGTCCAAGGGAAGGCATTTAGTTCAGAAACTACAAAGCGAATCTTCTTCCCAAGTTGCAGCCTTCCAAATTCCTAGATTCTGTGTCAGTGAACACATTGAACAAATAAGATACTATCTCTCTGTTGATTTTCCTTCTAATTAAAAGAGCTCTCGGTTTTCAGCATAGGTAGATGGTGAGGGGAGTGTAACAGCCATAGTTGTTGAGAGCAATGACCCAATGAAAAAGAACTAAGGTATCAAGTGACTCACTTTCTAAGGAAATTTGAATAGGAAGCTCTGAGATTTAAATGACTCTGTACTTGTCTCAGTCTCATAACCAGTTTTAGGATACCATGTTTAGGACTTGGTTCTTTTCATTCTGAGTTAGGCTCTGTTGAGTGGGTTAGACGTGCCTCTTTGTGAACAGGTCTAAAGGAGTTTAACAATACACCTAGTAAGGGGTGCCTGGCTGGCTTAGTCAGAAGAGCATGCAACTCTTGATCTCTGGGTTATGAGTTCAAGCCCCATATTGGGATTATAAAAAGAGATTATAAAAAATAAACAAACACCCAGTAAGTTCATTATACTATTTCCTCAACTTCTCTGTAAGTCAAAAATGATTTTTTAAGTTGGGAAAACATATTTATTAAGCTCTATGACAAAAATGTAGGAGTAGGCACCTCCAGGGTGGTCCCCCCAAAGTGGAGGTTTCAGTAGACAGAGCCATCTCTGGAGGACTGACACCCTTGTCTGTGAATTCCCTGGGTATTGTTTAGCAGGCTACTAAGGGAGAGCAATGGTTCTCAAACAGGGTGGGCTGTGAGGCTGGTATGCCTAGGATACCACATCAGAAGACTGGTAAATATGCTCTGTCTAGCTGCCAGCCCCCTGTACTGGGTTTTCTTGATCGGTTTTCTGTCTTGGTGTTGATTGCTCCATTATCCCGGTTACACTGCAGACTCAGAGTGAAAATCAACATTCAGATTATATGGTTCAATTAAACAACCAACTGCTAAGTAGAGGTCCTCACCTTATCATGCCCTTAGTGAGCAGAAACACAGATGCACCTGGACTCTGGACTGAGCCTACCAGTTACTGCAGTGTTTATCACTGTGACCAGTAAAATTTCAGATAATTCCCTTTAAACTCACTTTGGAATTGACCTTTGCCCTAGTGTAAGTCACAATTTTCAAAATTGGAATGTGAAAGCTTTTATTTTAATACTAAAAGGCAGACAGTCATATTTTTGAAGAGGCAGATAGTATTTTAGATGTTTCCTCATTACAGTATTTATAAATGTTACATCTTATCTTTCCTCCGTTTTCTCAGAAGTATTTCTTTCCATGATGCCTCTTTCTTTCCCTGCACTCATCCTGTCTTCTGACAAAATCGATTCTATTTTATTAACACTCTGGTTGCCAGTTAGTTTCTGTAATTGGATTCATTAGAAGCGGCCTAGTGACAGCTGACTGACTATGTAGCCTTGGCAATCAAAGTGTTAAAGTTTGCCTGGTACATGGAGGATTTTCCGATTTCTCAGTGGCCCAGGCTGTCTTCAGGAACATGTTAAGTAGTTCCTGACTCTGATTTTCCATGCAAAATTAAACTAAGCAGCTGATCAGGAACCCTTGGGAAATCTGTAGCAGCTGGACCTCTCCTCTGTAAGAGAAAAGAATTTCCAAGCATAAAAACAATACCTATGCGACCTCAGAGACCAACTACCTCTGCCCTGATCAATGACTTAGTTTCACTTTTCTGTGACAGTCTTTGCCCAGTGTAATATTACAACAGGTTTTTTTGCTTTTGGAATCAACTACTTTGGTGTCAGGGAAAATTGTACAGAATCAATTCCAGTTTTCACATATTCCTTTTTTATGAGGAAAATGAGATTTGAGGTTTGAAGAGGATTTTTGTTTTGTTTTATGGGCAGAAAGTGAATTTAGAAAAAAAAAATCTTGATTTCAGGATTGGGGGAGGGTAACCAAGAGGTGGCCAGTTGTTAGTACAACTGTAAAGGATAGCTTTAACAAGTAATCAGGATCAAGCCAACAGCTGTGGAGGAAAAGGAAGTGGGATGGGTGGAGGGAAAATGAGGCCTTAGTAAAAGGAGATCCAAGCATAGAATGTTCTTTGTTATTAGAATCAACATTCAGTAATCCTAGGAAAGGGGGCCAAGAAGAGCATGGGAAAATGGAATCCACAGATAACCCAAAAGCCCCGTTTAGACTGTTTTTTCTACCCTTCTCCCTTATAAAACCTTTGCTGTTGTTTTTGTTTTGTTTTTACTAGAGCCCTGATTCCTTGGTAGGCTTTATACCCACTTTTGAGGGGGCTGGTCTTAATGATGGACCTAATGATCTTAATGAACAGAGACTTGTACACTGAGCCAACAAGAAAAGAGGGCTGTAAGGAACTTGAGAGCAGGGATCTGTGTGCCTTCATCTTTGTATCTGTGGCACCCAACCAAGTGCCAAAGTTGGAGATCATATGTTTAATGAATTGAACTGAAAAAGAAGATAGAAGATTAGGAACTGGCTGATCTGGGTTTGTGAGCCATAGATAATCAAGAATGTATTAAGTTTTGATTGGACAAGTATATTCAAAATGGATAGAAATTGATTTCTGAATTCCAAATTCGTGGAGGGAAATGAGAGAGAACATTTTAATTTCATCCACATTTGACCAAATGTTGATATACCTTCTACCACCTTTAAACAGTTTGAGAATTCAGGTACTAAGAGATAAAAATCTCCCAACTTTCTGTCTTTAAAGCTCTTACTTTCTCCTTACTTTCTGATTTGACTTTATATATTCATTGAGCAATGATATTTTCTCATCACCTCCTGGTAGAGGGGGAAATAAGAGTCTCTACTCTTCTCAGCCCTTATGTATAGTGCTAATATTTGCATGCCAGCAAGATAGAGTTTGAGGAGAAGAAAGAGTAAATTTTCTTGTATTGTTCCTACCATGTGAGTGCTGCTTCTCCAATTAAGGTGCATTTTCTCTGAAGGCAAGCCTGGATTTCAGCTCCTTTAATGTCCCCTCTCAATACTGACTAGTAGTCTAGGCATATAACTGTTATGTAGAAAATAGTTACTTACTAATGTATATTGTACCCAGGAAGTATAGTACCTACTATTTATATTGTCTCTCCCCCCCTCTTTTCTTGTAGATTTTGATAAACCTGATTTCAAGAGAAGCATAGTCTGCTTGGAGGACCTGCAGGTTGGGACAGTTCTTACAGGCAAAGTCGAGAATGCTACTCTGTTTGGAATTTTTGTAGATATAGGAGTGGGGAGATCAGGGCTGATTCCCATACGAAATGTAACAGAAGCAAAACTTTCTAAAACAAAGAAGAGAAGGAGTCTTGGACTGGGCCCTGGAGAAAGAGTGGAAGTCCAAGTACTCAACATTGACATCCCCCGATCGAGGATTACTCTGGACCTCATTCGGGTGTTGTGAGTGTCGCATTAAAGGTTAAACACTGATTTTATTTTCTCATTTCTAGAGTTGGGCAAGAATAAGTCAGGTGTTTGTGAATTCTAGGTAGCAGATGAGAAAGAATTCACTCAATATCAGAAGTATTTTTCAAACCCTTTCTTTACTTTTCCTTCTGAACAAGTAGGAAACTGACAGCTCAATTTCTCTTCCCCCTAAAGAAAACAACTAATAGACATCCTCATGTGTTTTTATTTAGTAATGATTTTCTGACCCAAATTTTATTTTTTGTACTTCATCTTTGACACCTTTTGTATTTTGTATAACAGATTCTTGTTTCATTTCTACTTGCCAGCTTGCCTTGCTGGACTTGTATGGAATTGTTTTCTTGATTTGAATTGTACAATGTTTCTTGACATAGGGCAGGCAGTGGGTAACCCTCTCTTTTTACAGATGTTTTTTTTAATCAGGCCTTGTGGACTTGATTCATGATTTTCTCTTGCCAAGCAAATAAAAAATATGCCATTTTGATAGATCCTGATGTGTTTGTAACCATCAAGTGAATGGCTCAAAACATTTCTGAGATGTATATATGTGTTGATCCCTACAATAAAGGTCTGTGGCTAGTGACCTTGTCTTTGTTATGATGATTTAGTGAATGACCTAGGAGTCCTTGATTAAAGATGTGGCACATATTCATGCAGACTTCATATAAGCCAACTGTGCCTTTGGGCAAGAGGAAAGTCTCTGGAAACTTGGAGAATGGCATTCAGTTTGACTTTGCTTAGCACAGAAGGTATTTTCTTTCTTAAGCATTAGGACTAAACCTCAGATGGAGAAAGAAATGGCCTTCCTAAAGGTTGACTGTAGATCAGGTGTGAAGGGGCAGGAAAAACAAGTAGATAAAGAAAGTGACTCTTAACTTTATTTTTATTCATTGAAGATGGTAAGTATTCGCATGACCATTCAGGGTCAAATATTTAAATAGAGCCCACCCTGGACTTGGGGTCTTAACCATTCTAGTTGCTCTGGCTCATTTGCTTAATGAAGTCATTTGCATGACTGAATGAGTACCTGGTTTTCTCCATGTGTAATAAGTAGGGGATGCATACTAAAGAGGGTGACTGGTCCTGCCTTTTTGCCTGCAAAAATCCTAGTAAACACTCATTGTCCTGGTATAGTACCTCTTTTTATTCCCAAACTGCCCCATTATTCATGATAAATCATGTGATCATCTTAGTAGTATAGTTCCTTACAGAGTGGTAAATTGACTGTTTATTGGCAGTTCTGCCTGGTAGTTTGGTAATTTCACAATATTCAGTCTTCCAACTGGTGTACATAGATCTTTTTAATGCAGTAACTCCTTTAAAAGTTGTGTAACTCAAGTCTTGTTTTCCCAACAGTTTCATTTCTGAAATGCTTTTCTCCCTTTCTTACTGGTCTTCATGTGACAATGGATCTTAATGTTGTAACTTTAAACTGACCTTCCTACTCCTTCCAGTGTTCTTCCTGGTTCATAATTTGTAGATCAGTAATGAGTAATACGCACCTAGAGAGTCTAAATCTTGCGATGTAATTTCAAACAAATGCTTTTTTTTAAATTGAGGCATAAATGGCATATAAATTTGTATTAGTTTCAGGTATACAACATGATCCATTATTCATGTGTATTTTCAAATAGTTACCATAATAAATCTAGTTAGCATCACCCTATATAGTCAAACAGATGGCTTTTGGGAAGAGGCCTTCTCTTTGGCCACTTTGAATACCAGAACCAGAGCAGTGGAAGCACCTCCAGTGACCTGGCAGCTAAGCCCTTGTGGACTCCAGATAACCTGATATTGCTCTAGGTTGCATGGTTTGTCCTGTCTAGCCCAAATATGAGGGAAGCTCTATAAGGCCTAGCCTGGGAAAAGTGGGGCATGTCTCACTCGTCATGTACCCCTAGAATGTAGTGTGGTGCTTGCTGGTCAGTGTGTCCAGTTAATCCCAGTCCCTATCCTACCGATAATGTGCGATGTGCTTTTGATCTGGTATCTTTACTTCTCTGGGCCTCCTTTTCCTAAGTTTAAAATGGGGATAATAGTAATAAAGCATTCGTTCTCCCAGAATTTATTAGTGGCCTCCTGAGTGCCAGGCATGGTACTGGACACTGACTCTACAATTATGATGGAAAAATAGACATCATCCCTTCCCTTATGGAACTTAGAGTCTGTTGAGGGGAAAAAGAATCATTAACTGAGAAATCACATACAAATATAAAATTACAAGCAGGATAAGCAATATAATGGTGACAGCATATAATAGATAGGTTTACCTAGTCAGAAAGGTCAGAAAATGTCTCACTGGGGTTTGCCTGGAATGTGAAAGATAACCAGAAGTTAACTAGAACAGACATTTTGTTGACCTTAAAAGAGTTGTTCCTGATGAATGGTCGGGGGTGAGAACCTGATTGGAGTGGCTTTAATAGATAGTGGGAGAAGTTAGATTGGGGATACCAAATGTAGACAGTTTGTTCAGGAGGTTTGGCTATTAAGCAATAAGAGAATTAGTACAGTCTTTAGAAGGGGAGAGTGGAGTCCAGAGAGAGTTCTTATATTTTTTAAGAAGAAATAATAATACGTACAAGTGGAAATGAGCTAGTAAAACTGCAAAATTGGAGACAAGAGACAAGAGAATGTCTGGAATGATATCCTTGAGTGGATGAGACTGGGTGGAATCTAGTACACAGTGGCTGGTCTGAGATAGAAATACAGTTTGTCTGTGTTAACAGGAAAAGATTGTATGGGCCCAGATGTAGGTAGGAGGATGTGATAGTGGGAGCTCATTGAGGGTCTCCTTGGGTTGCTTCTATTTTTCTCATTGAAATAAAAAGGAAGGTCATCATAGGAGTCTGAAGATCTGGAGTAAAGGGAATTGGAGGTATGAGAAGAAAGGAAAAGGAAAGGAAGGGATGAAAGAGTGAAAAGCCTAGGGAAACAGTATGACTTCCAGGCAGTGTTAAATGTTACACTGAGGGGTGAGGGTCAGTCAAGTGGAGGATTAGTCCACTTGCTTATATATTTTTCTTCCATCACAGCAGCTGGCGGACACAGGTGGAAAGGTGGATCTAATCAGGTTTGGGAGTTTGCCAAGCAAGTAAAATGGACAGAAAGGCAAGGCAGTTGAGGGCATGTAAACAAAGAAATTGTTGGCCATGGAATTTAAACTTCGTAAGAAGAAAAGTTAAAGAGTATAAGGGGAAATGAGGGGCAGTGAAAAAGTACAGGATTAATGATTGTAGGTTCTGATAGAGGAATGTTAGAGTGGGGGGGGGTAACAGAGGACACAATGGTGAAAGAGTGGCCGTCAGCAGTGAGATGCTTAACCCTGAAATGACAGTTTTCAGGGTGCAGTGCTTGTGAATTACAAAGGGTAAGGAATGATCATGGGAATAAATAGCAGAGGTAGAGGACCAGGATGAGATCATTAGAAAAGAGGAAGACAAGAAATTGAACCTTTAGGAAGAAGGATTATGTGAATAACAATTTTAGGAGGCTGTCACAGTAGTGCAGGCATAAATAGTGGTGACTTGGACAAGAATGTTACTGATAGAAACGGATGAGATGCAGTCAGATACTGGATGTATTTGGAAGATGAAGGCAGAACCAAACAGGATTTCCTGGTGTGTTGGATAGAAGATGTGAGACAGACAATGGTCTAGGATGATTTTTGGCCTAAGCTACCAGAAGGATAAAATTGTTATCTACTGAGATGGAGAAGACTGTCTTAGATAGTTTTGATGAAAGACCTGATTTAGGACCAGTTAAATTTGAGATCCACATTAGACATCTAAATAGGCTCTTTCAGCCTAAAGTTCCAGGGAGAGGGCTGGGCTGGAAATGTGGTAGTCAGCAGCATAAAACTGTACCCCCAGCCACAAGGCTGAATAAAATTACCAAGGTGTATAAATTCTTTGAACATCTCCTGAACGGCAGGAATCTGTCTTGTGGCAGGCCTACCTAGGTGCCTATTCCGAAATCTCCCCTCCTTCCTTACCAAAAGAATTTTGATCAGAGGGGAGCATAATATGACTAATGGGCATGGATGTGGCCATGTGGTATAGTCCTGGCCAGTGAGTGTAGGGAAAATCAGGGACTGGGATTCTAGAAAGGCTAGAAACACTGGGGACATCAGGCCCAGATATCATACTTTTTTTTATCCTTTGCCCTTACCCTCCTTCCTGCTCAGAATGCGGACAGAATGCTGGAGGTGCTGGAGGTCAGACAGTGACAAACACTCAATAGTGATTGCTGGACAGAGAGATAGAAAGTTCCTGAAAACATCTTGGCTTTGTAGAGTCACACAACAGCCTTGAACTACCTACTCCGGACTTCACATTAGGTGAGAAAAACAAAAGCTTTACTCACTGAAGCTGTTCAGGGGGCAGAGGGAGTTTTACAGTCAAGTGTAATCCCTAATATGCATTTGTGTGGTGCCTTCTTAAAGCCCCTGTACATAGAAAAATATCTAGCACATATGGGTACTCAACAAATCTTGATTGGATGAATAAATACCAAAGAGTTCAACAAAAATGGTTGAATATAGAATGTTCCCCAAATTCAGTTTTCCTTAATCATGTTAGACAGTATGATGGAATAAACAGTTCCCATTTATTACAACAATGCACAATAAAATATCTAGAAATAATCTACCCATGTACAGGATCAATAGGAAGAAAAGTTATAAAACTCTACTTTTGTGTATAAAATAAAAGCAGAAAACATTAAGGCATGCCATGTTCCTGGATTGGACATGGTATTGTAGAAAGATCAGTCTTCCAAAAATTATTATATGTCTACTTTGGACATAATTCTCATCATTCTAATAAGCTTTGGTTTTGTTTGTATGTTTATTTGCACAAGTTAAAAATTAAACTTATTTGGAAGGATTATATGAAGAAAGCCAAAACATACCTTAAAAAAATAATATGAGGGATAGTGGGTACGAGGGAATTTGTCCTTCTAGATATTAAAGTATAGTCAAGAGCTACTGTAATTTAAACAGTATGGTACTAATACAGGAAGAGACAAACAAAAGGGAGGAATAAACAGAATTCAAGATCACTGGGGGTTTAATGTACATTAAAAGTGGCATTTCATAGTGGACAAAATCATATTACCATGCTACACACAAAAATACATTCCAGATGCATTAAACGTAAGTAAAATGTTTAAAGAAATACAAGCAGACACAGAAGAGCTTTACAAAGTGATTGAACAGCCATGGTGCAGAATGTAAGAAAAAAATAGAACAATGGGCCTGTAGCCCTCAAAGTTCCACTCAGAAGACAATTTTTGGATGCCCAGCATGAGACCCTATGCCAGGTGCTGGGGACAAAAGATGAAGATAATATGTTCTGAGGATGTCTGCAGCCACGGGGAGTTGGAATTCAAGCTGTAGCACAGAATATTTTAAGTTAAATCTCATGGGCATTTTGGAGTTAAATCTGGCTGCTATCTACTTGAGACTATGGTATCTTCCTATATCATTTGTAGCCATAGGACCCTTTGGAATACCTGGTTTTGTATTAATGGAGTGCTCATGTTGAGGTATCTATACATCTGACCCTGACCTCGGAATTAGCACTTGTGTTAAAACTGGAGACAGAAAGAGGGGACAGAACAGAAAAAAACAAAACTACGTATTTAGTCAGTCTTTTCATTTTGGCGTCCTGCCTGAAATCAGTCATAATGAGTTGGATTTAAATAACAGATCACAGAGAACTTCAGAATGACTGGGCTTATTGCCAAAGCAGTCTGTTCCACAGAAAGAAAGATACAGATTTCTTCCCACTCGCTCATTTTATATGGTGAAGATGATTCTGTGCATGGAGGCTGGGTTTATTATTTAGAGGGAGAGTAGGATAAGCAGACTCTGGTTCTGTCAGCACCAAAAATTACCTTTTTAGTAATTAAACCTTTTCCCCAGAAAAGATTGGCTATTCTCTTGGCTCATATCAAGAATCTAAGTAAGGATTATAATACCATCCCCCTCCTCAGTATTTTGAAAGAGAAAAGTCTAGCCCAAGAAGAATGGAAATAAATTATTAATCTAAATACTACAGGGAAACCTCTCAGATACCAGAGTATTTATCACAGCTATATAGCCCATCTCAAGTGACAGGTCAATGATAGCAGAAAAATCTGAAGTTAAAGATGCAGTGTTGAAGGGAGACGTGGGGTGACGAAGGGAGAGCAGTGGAATAACCCAGTATTGTTTTGTCTCACGTTTTGAGAGTCTTGTTTTATCTAAGTAATGAGGCCAAATGTAAGTCTCCAGATTTGTGGTAGAATTTTGTAAAAGCAATCAAGTAGCAGATGGATGAAAGCCTGCTACTAAAAGCTTCTCACTCTGAGGAACTTTTCACCACCTCCTTATAGCCAGGCCCACAATAACTACGGAGGTTTTCTGCAAGGGAGCAACTCTCCTTTGGATGTTTTTCTCTGATCCCAGTGCTGGTTCTCTGAGCACTTAACATTTGCCCACCTTTTTCCCAGGTTTGAGTCTCTTGGCATTGAAGAAGAAAGTGGCACCAATGAAAGTCAAACCTAAGTTTTGTTCAAGTTCTTTGCTTCAAAAGGTTAAAATGATTCCGTGAAGCTAAAACTCAAGATGCCAGTTGAGTCAGATTTGGTATAATTTGTTGCTTGGATAACCTAAAGCACTGAATTTCTAGTAAACCAATAACCTCACTTACCTGTAGTGGCACCCTCAAGGAACATCTGAAGGTATTTTCTTTTAATCTTATTTTCATTATTTTTCCGAATTGAAAAACTAATACAAATATTGTAAAAAGTGCAAATAATGAAGTGTCAAACTTGGAAAACAAAATCCCCTGTAATTGAGAAGTAGCCACCTTTGGTAGTTTATATTCTTCCTCAGCCCTTTCTCTACACATACACTTACTCGTGTATAAATATTTTTAACAAATTGGAGTGAGATTATATATATTGTACCTATTCTTTTTAAAATATGGCATGTGCATCTCTCCATGTTAGTATCTACATGTCTACCTTGATACGTTTCTTCATATGTATGTAGATCACTGCAGACACTTCTGTGATGAACACCATAGCGCATTGTTCCACTTCCACACACATCGGTATGTGTGTGTGTGTGTGTGTGTCTGTGTGTCTGTGTCTGTGTTTGTCTTGGTACTAGGTTAAGATGTAAAATACATTCTTTATTGTGGGTTGACATATTTTTTAAAAGCACGAAAACTGAGGCTGGGAGGTACCTTCTCTACAGAGAAATCCTTTTTGCCCTTGCCCCTGAACTGAGCATGTTTCCTCTCACCACAGAGCCATTAATTTTGCTTAGAACAGCCTCCCTTTTCTCTCATCCCACCCCTTTGGATGTCACCGCAGGTGGTATTTTCTCAGAAAAGACTTACTGAACTCCCAGACTAAATCGCATTCCCTTTTGTAGGCTCTCCTTGCACCATGTAATTTTCCTTCACTTCCTACACACAGTTTATGACTATACATTTATATATGTGATAACAGCATTCAACTAAGATTGTCCTCAACAGATTGGAAATGCCACAAAGACAGCAACCTTGCATTCCCACCACTCTCCATGATATTGGAACCTCACCCCCTTTTATTCATTCCTTACCTCCTCAGATTGTTACAACTGCATCCTTACCAGGCCTGAACTGTCCAATATTTACCTTGATTCTTCCAGAATTGGCCTTGGTCTCTGTACTAGCTCAGATTCTCTAGAAAACAGCATGAGAAAAAACTTATGTACTCATGTTTTATTGGGGTTTACAATCCCAGGTCAGGAAGAACAAGGGAAAGGGGGCAGTGAGTCCGGGTAGTGGGAAAGCAAAAGAAGATGTTGTTTACAGCCTCATTAAAAAACACTGCCAGCTTCTTAGTGACCGGGTTGTCTTTGAAGAAGCTATATGGAATGATGGTGGCTCAGATGGTGGAAGGATAGAAAGAACATAGGAAAGAAGAGGAATTTATCTGCTCTTTCCTTCCTGCCTCCTGTTTCTCACTGGTCACAGTTCATTCTACCAGGCATTGATTCCCCCATGCTTCCAGGTTGCCTTCTGTGGACAGTTACTAAGGAAGTCGATGCGGTTGGGTCAGACCTTTGTTTTGGAGCTACTTTGGATCCCACTGCAACAGGTGTGATAGAGCCACGCTGAATTCTGGTCCTTATCCCTACAGCAAGCAGCAGTAACTACAGTAGCAGCCAGCCTTCCAATGGAGCCAGTGGCTGAGGATGAGGGTAGGGGTCACCCATTGACGCTGGGTGAATCTGGGAGCCTCGTGGACAAGTATAGCCTCTGGAGCATTAGTATTTAAGTTCTTCTGAACTAACTTTCTTTACATGATCCACTAGCTCATGAATGCCCACAATTCCCTCCCTGCCCACCCCAACCCTCACTGGTATCCCTAACCAGCTCTCAAGCAAACCAGCCCCAGCACCCACCTACCCCTGGCCTCATAATTTATAGCAGCACTGGGTAACTCAGGTACTGAAAAAAACTCCTTTTTCTTCATCATTTACAAGGTTTTCCCTTAGATTACTTCCCTCCCATCTACACTTCTAAGAACACTAACCAGAGAATCCACTACCATTAAAGAAAGAAAATTAGAAATTCAGAGCAGTAAGATCTCTGTGCCTCATGGAGAGTTTGGCTCCTGTATGATTGATACTGGAAGCTCTTAGAGTTGAAAATGGACATGAGTCAGGGGCCAAGAAAACTAAAACTGACAATTAATTGGCCCTTAACCCATCACGTCTTTCAAAGAGAAGCACATACCCTCCATGTTCCACCCCATCCCTAAGATAAAAACATCAAAAACCCTAGGAGAGGATATGCAAAACCAGACTGTGTATATCTAATTTGACAAAGGGTTATTTAAAAATAAATTGCTCGAGGCAAAGCACAGATGAAGAGAGTTCCTTTGGGCTTTAGCCAACTCTTCACTAATACAGTCTGTTGGCCCCAGTGAATAGAGCCAGGACCAAAGAAAATAGTCTGCAATCACAAATTTGCCTCCAGAAACTTTACCTTGGTCTTGTTTGGGTTTGGATTTTCCTAACAGCTTTATTGAGATATTATTCACCATTTAAAGGGTACAAGTCAATGATTTTCACAGAGTTCTACATCCTCATCATCACTTGTTCATCAGTATTTTTTATTATAGCATCTTAGTGAGTGTGAAATGGTTTCCCAGTGTAGTTTTAGTCTGTAGTTCCTTCATGGATAATAACATTGAGCATCTTTTCATGTTCTTATTGGCATTTTTATATCTTTTTTGAAGAAATGTCTATTCAAGCTTTCTGACCATGTTTTAACTAGATTATTTTTCAACATTATAGGAGTTCTTTATATATTCTCGATGTAAGCCCTTTATCAGATAGAAGATTTATAAAAACTTTCTTCCATTCTGTAGGGTTTTTGTTTTCACAGTTCCTTTGAAAAACAAAATTTTTGATATGATGTCAAATTTATTTTTTTCTTTTGTTTCTTGTGCTTTTGGTGTCATATTTAAGAGACAATTGCCTAATTCAAAGTCATGAAGATTTACACATGTTTTCTTCTAAGAGTTTAATAATTTTAGCTCTTATATGTACATCTTTGATCTATTTTGAGTTAATTTGTATATAAAATGAGGTAGAGGTCCATTTGATTTTGTTTTAATATAGTTATCAACTCATCCTAGCATTATTTGTTGAAAAGACTATTTTTTCCTCATTTAATTATCTTGCTGCTTTTGTCAGTAACCACTTGACTATAGACATAAGGGTTTTAGACTATAGACATATAGGTAAATTCTATTCCACTGATCTTTATAGCTGTACTTATGCCAGTACTATACAGTCTTGAATACTATAGTTTTTAATAATTTTGAAATTGGGTCTTGTGAGTCTTGCAGCTCTGTTCTTTTTCCAGATTGTTTTGGCTATTCTGGATCTCTTGCATTTGTATGGATTTTAGGATCAGCTTGCCAATTTCTGAAAAGAAACCAGTTGAGACTATTTGATAGGGATTGTTTTGAATCTGTAGATCAATTTGGGGGACTACTGCCAGCTTAAGAGTATTAAGTCTTCCAATCCATGAACATGGGATGTCTTTCCACTTATTTAGATCTCTAATTTCTTTAAATAGTTGAGTTTATTCTTAGATATTTTGTTCTTTTTGATGCATTTGTAAATGGAATTGTTTTCTTATATCCATTTTTTGAATGTTTGCTGCAATGTATAAAAATACAGTTGAATATTTTATACTGATTTGTATCCTGCAAACTTATGGAACTCACTACTTTTAATAGTTTTTTAGTGGATTCCTTAGAATTTTCTAAATATAAGATCATGCCATATGTCAATGGGGATAGTTTTACTTTCTTTCCATTATGAATTTCTTTTCTCAAATTTTCTTATCTAATTTTTAAGACTAGAACCTCCAGTACATTGTTGAATGGAAGTAATGATACTGGACATTTTTGTCTTATTCCTGCTGTTAAGGAATAAGTGCTTAGTCTTCCATTATTGAGTATGGTTTAGGGGGCACCTGGGCTCAGTCAGTTAAGTGTCCCAACTCATGATTTTGACTCAGATCATGATCTCAGGGTCGTGGGATCAAGCCCCACATTGGACTCTGTGCTCAGAGCAGGGTCTGCTTGTCCCTCTCCCTCTGCTCCTCCCCCCGTGCACGCTGTCTCTCTCAAATAAAAAAAAAAAGAATAAAATCCTTTTTTTAAAAGTATGATTGGAATTTGTATTTTCTGTGTGTGATCTTTATCAGATTGAGGAAGTTCCTTCTATTTCTAGGTTTTTTTTACTATTTTCATCAAGTAGGGATATTGAATATTTTCAAATTCTTTCTCTGAATCTATTGAGATGATTATGTGGGTTTTGTCCTATTCTATTAATGTGGTATATTACATTCGTTAATTGTTGAATGTTAAACCAATCTTGCATTCTTGGCATAAATTCCATTTGGTCATGGTTTTATGTTATAGGTTGATTGTTTCCCTCCCAAAATTCATATGTTGAAGTCCTAACCCCTAGTACCTCAGAATGTGACCCTATTTGCAAATAGGGCTGTTGAGGATGTAAGTAGTCAAGATTAGGTCATTCTCAATAGAGATGGGCCCTAATCTAATTGACCCATGTCCTCATAAAAAGAAGAAATGTAGACACAGACATGCACACAGGGAGAATGTCATGTGAAAATTGGAGTTACACTACCATAAACCACAGAACTACTAGACAGTAGGAGAGGCTTAGAACAGACTACCCTGGTACCCTCAGAAGGAACCAACCCTGCCAGTATGTTGATCTCAGACTTCTAGCCTCTGAAACTGTGAGGTAGTAAATTTTTGTTGTTTAAGCCCCCCATACTTTGTTATGAAAGTTCTAGCAAGCTTACACAGTGGCTTAACCTTTTTCTATATTACTGGATTTCTATATTACTGCTAGTTTATTATTGAGGATTTTTGCATCTGCATTCATAACAGATGTTGAGATTTGCTCTCTTCACTTGTCCTTTCTTTGTCTGCAATTATTTTCTTAGTGTTTCTCTAGGCTTACCAGATAAGACTGTAGGTATCAACCTACCTCACATTTATGGTAACTTATTCCCAGTGAGATATAGAAACATTAGCCCTATACACCTCTATTCCCTCCCCCGCTTTTTTGTTCTTATTGTTACATCTATATATGTTACAAACCCAACAATAGTACATTGGTATGGTAATGACTATATAATTTATGTTTATTAAAGAACCTGATAACAGAGAGGAAAGCAAGAGACTTTATCTTATAGAATTCGTTCTATCAACCTTTTTATCCACCATTCCTAGTTCTCCTCATTTGTACCTTACTTTCTAAGCAAAGAGGATCCATTGAAGATTTTAAGTGGGGAAAGGGACTGGTGAACATTTAAACATATGCAGCAATATTTGAGAACAGTTGCTCTGGCAGACATAATGCATTGTGGGAAGTGCGAGGGTTAGAAAAATACAGGAGGTAAGTTAGGAAATTGTTGCAGCAATTAAGGTACAATTTCATGGGAGCCTGGGTCTGGCTTGGTTTTGGCTCTGTTGTCTTGTATTTTGCCTTCTGAAACTGGAAATGTCTGCCACATTGGTAAGTACACTCATTAGGACATGTTGATGAACTGATATCAATCCAAGGATGAACCCAAGATAGGAAAAATGCCTGGTCTGGTGATTTGAGGGGCCTCAGAACAAGAGACTTTCCCCATGGCAAGTCTCTGTGGAGAATATGATGCCTAGCAAGTAAAGCTCATTGCAGGACATGGTGATAAAAGTAAATTGCCACACAGTTCTGTGTGAAGGCCAGGGAGGAGGGGGAAGGAAGAGAAGGAGAGATTCTTCTCCATGCACGTGTCCCTGCAGCTGTCAGGGATGAGGTTACAAACCGTGGAAGGGAATGCAGAATCCCCCTTCCCGTTCCCAGGGCAGATGACCTTTCAGAAATTAAACAAATCAATTATGTGTCCTCAGAGGAAACGTGTTTGACTGCCCTAATTCAATGGGCTCTATTGTTTCAGGTGAAGCCAGGTGATTGAATCCATCCCTGATATCCTTGCTAAATTCTGTCTGTGATTTTTCCTCTGGAATAATTTTGTAAGATCAGGATTAGACACACCTCTACTTACATTTTTTAAAAAAATACAAAGAGTAAAGAGCATTCTGCCCTAAGTATAGAGACAGTATTGGAGCTATAGATCATGCATAGTGGTAATTCTAGTACAAGAAAGGTAACTGAGGGCCTGAATAAGATAGTGGTGATAAAGATTCACTTGTAGCATGCTGGCAGAGGTAGAAAAAAACAGTTAACAAATGTTGGGAAGTTAAGAGTACTTCTAAATAATACACCAATTGAAGAAATCAAAGTGAAAATTAGAAATGCTTAGAACTAAAAAAAAAAAAAGAAAGAAAAGAAATATACAAACTATCAAAAATAATAAAACTGCTTCTTACTACTGGAGTGATATGCAAAGTCCTCAAGCTGAGACTATTGTTTAAAATTACTGTGCCCCTTGGCATCCGCAGAAATGAATACAAGTCTCTGCAGAATTATCTCAGGAAAGTTCAAGGACTGTGATAATCACAATCACAAAAGTAAAAGGATACAAACAAAACAAGAAACAAGCCACTGTAAGAGGCAGCAGGAAAAAACAGCGGAATGAGTCAAACCTTTTGCACATTGGAATTATTAGACACAGATTACAAAATAAGTGTACTGAAAAGAAGAGGTTGAACACAATTCATTTGAAGGAGAAAGAATATTTTTTAAGTGATCAAGTAGGTCTGATGAAACCAAATGAGTATTTGCAAATGAAAAATGTAATTAGAAATTTTTGTCATAAGGAAATCAAAATTTTTATAAAATCAAATGTATCATTCCTTTTACCTTTATGTTTATTTTTCTCTTTTAAATATTTAATGTATCTAGAATTTAATTTGGTGTAAGTGAAAGAATTCAATTTCATACTTTCCAGATGGCTACCCTACCTTCCTGTCCTATTTATTAAATATATCATTTTGCCTCACTAGTTTGAAATGCCAACTTTTATCAGGAACTAATCCTAATTTTTATTTGCATCTATTTCTAGGATACATATTTTTTTCCATAGATCTTTCTGTTCAAGTGCTGATACCAAACTTTTTTTTTTTTTTCATTTATTTCTTTTAGAGAGAGAGTGCATGGGCTGGGGGAGGAGCAGAGAGAGAGGGACAGGCAGACCCCGCACTGAGCACAGAGCTGACTCAGGGTTCAATCCCATGACCCCAATATCACGACTCCAGCCCCAAACCAAGAGTCATATGCTCAACTGACTGAGCTACCCAGGCTCCCCACCCCCCTTTTCTTTTTTTTAAGATATTTATTTGTTTTATTTTAAAGAGAGAGCTCAAGGGCATGAGCTAAGGGAAGAGCAGAGGGAGAGAGACAAGGAGACTCCAGGCTGAATGTGGAGATATCAAACTGTTTTAATTACTATAATGTTTCTAATACCTTTTACTATCTGGTAGAGCTAGTCCTCCTCCTTCATTACTCTTTCCTTGCTTTATTTTCAAAGTAATGGTGTTGGTATTTTTCTTGAGAAAGTTCCATTTACATATTTATTTATGAAGGATTGCTATAGTATTTTATCATCTCTTTTCCTAAGAATATGTCTGTTTATTAAAATCTTCTCAAGTGAGGGGCGCCTGGGTGGCTCAGTTGGTTAAGCGACTGCCTTCGGCTCAGGTCACGATCCCGGAGACCCAGGATCAAGCCCCGCATCCCAGGATCAAGCCCCGCATCGGGCTCCCTGCTCGGCGGGAAGCCTGCTTCTCCCTCTCTCACTCCCCCTGCTTGTGTTCCCTCTCTGGCTGTGTTTCTCTCTGTCAAATAAATAAAATCTTTAAAAAAAAAAAAAAAATCTTCTCAAGTGACCTTTCATACTGTTTCTACATTTTCATCATGTGAATCTTACACATTTCTTAGATGTATTCCTAGGTATTTTATGTTTCTTGTTTTTGTAAATTGGATATTTTTGTTATGTTTTCTAGATCATCATTCATATATTGGAGAACTGTTAATTGTGTTTTGATTTTGTTCTCAGCCACCTTACTAAATTATCTTACTTTTGGTAACAATGATTTTTTCAGTTGATTTTCCTGGATTTTCTGCCATGGCATCATCTCATCTGCAAATAGTAATGTTTTCTTCCTTTTCCTTCATGATTTTATATATATTTTTTCCTTTCTTCTCTAATGACATCGGCTAGTATTGGCCAAAGTTAAATAATACTGGTAATAAAGTACATTCTAGTTTTGTTCCTGATTTTAATGGGACTCAATGTTTCACTATGTGGTTTCAACCTTTGAAATGATATATGTCTACTTGGCATGCTAAGAAACTATTATTACCTATATGGATAGCTTTTTTTTTTTAGTTGTTCTTTTCAGGATGTACAGGAATGTTCATAATATTTCTGTGTTGATCTATATTTAAGTTGTATTACAGTAATCATCTTAATATTTAGCCATCTTTGCATTTGGGTTATGAGTTTTACTTAATCATGATATATTTGATTAAAGTACAAGAATCAGTTGGCCGATATTTTATTTACAAAGTTTAGGGATTGGACTTTCTCAATGTTATACTGAATTGACAAAAAGGTTTTGGAAATGTTCATTTTAATAGCCTAGAACCATTTAAATAATGTTAGAGTTACATGTTTCTTAAAGATTTGAAAGAATTCACTCAAAATTTTATGAAAATTATTTGTATTTCCTTCCTTTTCTGGGGTCAGTTTTAATAATTGATATTTCTCTGATTAATGTATTGCACAAAGCTGAACAGTATATTCTCTTCTGATTTAATTTCCTAAGTATCTATGCTTATTTCTCCATACTCATTTTTCACATTTATATATGTGCTTCTTCCTTTTTTATTTATATTGTTTGACTAGCTTTCCTACATCTTTACCTTTCTTTTTTTCTTTAAAAATATTCTCTAGGGGGCGCCTAGGTGGCTCAGTGGGTTAAAGCCTCTGCCTTCCGCTCAGGTCATGATCTCAGGGTCCTGGGATGGAGGCCGGGGTCGGGCTCTCTGCTCAGCAGGGAGCTTGCTTCCTCCTCTCTCTGCCTGCCTCTCTGCCTACTTGTGATCTGTCTCTCTGTCAAATAAATAAATAAAATCTTTAAGAAATATATATATATTCTCTAGGATATGTTCGTTTGGTCTCTAGTTCTCCTGTTTTCTAATTCTTTAATTGTTTTTATCTTTATGAGTATCTCATTGCCTTTGTTCTTAAGATTGTTATGTTGTTCTTTTTCTAACTTACTGAATTGGACATTTATTTTCACCCTCCATTTGTCTTTCAATTGACAGAGGCTATTTTTAGTAGTTTTTTCAAGAAAGATTCCTTGAAATTGTGTTCTGTAGATATTTGTATGTTTTCAATCATCTGCATGTTTCCTTTATGCTGGAACTATACTTTGGCTGGAAATAAAATTCTGGGATCATACTATCCCTTAGAATTTTGAAGACAGTGAATTTCTTCAATGTTGAATACTGCTTTAGAGAAGAATGAAGCATCCTGATTTCTGTCTCTTCCTCTTGAGGTGATTGATTTTCTGTAACATCATATCTTTGCAGTCCAGTAACTTTATTAGGGTGTGTTCTAGTGCTGATTAATCTTGGCTGGTTCTTCCTGGAAGATGGTGTGCCTGTTCAAATCTGTAAATTCAAGTTGTTTTATTTCAGAAAGATTTTCTTAAATTATACTGTGAGTGGTTTGTGTGTGCTGATGGTTCTATTGTCTTCTGAATGCATATTGAACATTAACCCTTTCTTATTTGTCTTCCATGGAAATCATTTTTTCCTATAACTCTTTACAAATCTTTTTTCTTTTTGATTTTTTACAAATATTATTTATATTCTTAAACTGTAACTTAAACTGTTACTCATTTTTCTTAAGCCTGTCATCCCATTTCTTCAGCTTGTTTTCAACAATATCTATTCTCTCTAAAATTTCCATTTCTGTGAAAATGGGGTAACAGTTTAAGAATATAAAATTTTTTTTCCATCTTCCCAGGGCTCATTCAGGTCAATTTTATCTTATCCAAAGTGGTCATTGTTCTTGCTTTAGTCCTTTTATCTGTGCTTCGAACTCTTGATTCATGGAGGCTACTTTTTCACTAAGTTCTTTGAATCCATAATCCATTATTTAGTCACATTTTTCAACAATTCTACAATCAATTTTCTGACATATGTTGAATTTGTTTTCTTATTTCTTTTGTCTTTTTTCCTGTAATGATTTTGTCTCCTAGTTCCTTTTTTTAAACCTTATTGAGATATAACTCACTTATAATCTACCCACGTAGAACATACACTTTGACATTTTTCATAATATTCATAAGGTTGTGAAACCATTCCTGATCCCTTTCTTGTTATTCTCATTTTTGAATGCAGTCCTTTCTGAACCACTTATATGGAGAAAGAAAACATGAGAGAGGCACCAGAGGCTTTGAACAACTTCTAGGCTCACAAGTCCTAACTCACAATAAAGCCCTACATATATAAGGTCTAGTGGAGTGTATCGTGAGTGTGGATTCAGACTTTACACAATTTTAATTGAACAGCATTGGTAGCTTCAGTGCCATCCATTAACCTAGTTTCCCTACTTTGAGAAATTTTTCTTGCAAGAATGTCATTGTGTGGTTTCAAAAGGGAGTCATGGAGAATTCTAGAACCAGTTTGCAAACGTCAGCCTTCTTTCAAACAAGTTAACTATTAAAAAAAATTTTTTTTTTAATTTAAAAAAAGAAAAGTTAACTATTGCTTTTGCTCCTCAGGGTACACAACTAACTTGGAAAACTGTGCCTGGTGGCCTCTGCTTGTGATCTGCAGCCATGGGTATTGTCGCTTGGCACCCTTTCTCTGACCTAATTTTCACTGTACTTGGCAGCCCTTCTTTATAAATAATAAGGTTCAGATCATAAGTGTTGCCTGATTCCTTATAGATAAGAGGTTTTGTTTCATTTTTTACCCTTGTTGTTTCTGATTGGTTGTAGAAAGCAGACAGGGTCTGTCTTCGCTCCAGCTGCTCTAACAATATACCATAAACCAGGTGTCTTATAAACATCAGAAGTTTATTCTCACAGCTCTGGAGGCTGGAAGTCTGAGATCATGATTGAGTTCTGGTGAGAGCCCTCTTCGAGGCTGCAGACTGCTGACTTCTCACTGAGAGAGCAGAGAGAGGACGCAAACTCCAACTCTTATAAGGGTACTTAATTCATTCCTGGGGCCTCCACTCACCCTATTTCCCCTCAAAGAACCTGCCTTCTAATTCTGTCACACTGGAGGAATGGGTGTCAACATATGAATTGTGGGGGACACAAACATTCAGTCCATTACAGAGTCAGAGATTTCTTTATTCTTCCATCTTTAAATGTGAGGCTGATAGTTTTATTATTAATCTAGTTCTCCTGTTATTTTTTAAGCTTTAATAAATGCAAGCCCTCTATTTCTTGCTCAACCTTAGACTGTATGTATTTTGATTCGCTACTTTTAAAGTAAGAAAATAAAATATCTGCAATTCCTTCACCCTTTTTTCTCTATTTTTTGTTTCTTTTCTCTATTTCCTGTTGCCCTCACACATTCTGTTAGCATTCATTCTAGAATTTTTACAACATTGAGATTTAAGGCATTTATATTCTTTGTAACTGCAGTGAAGTGTCTGGGTGTTCTGTTTTTGTTTTGTTTTGGCTTTGTTGGTTAGTTTGTAAGCTGATCCTAAAACCTAGAAAAAAATAGCAATTGGTTAAATTTTTATGGACTCTAAATACTGCGAACTGTGGAGTAAAATAGTATCTTTGGGACCTCAGAGAAGGAATCATAATTCTGTGACCACTAATTCTTGAACAAGCATGTTCCAAGTATCATGTGAAATGAATTATCTTTCTTAATACTCTGAGAAAAATATACTATATTTTAGTTGCTTCACATTTTCTGTAGCATGCCTCCTCCAGGCTTTTAATTACCTTTTTTCCCTTTTTAGTATATACATTATTTCTGACGTATGCAATATTACATTCAATAAAACATTACATAATGTTAAAAAGTCCATCTTTTTTCCTATATTATACTATATTTACTTTTTTGATAAAAATCTACTTTGTTTTGAAGGTCCCTTGCTGGGGTCCAAGTGGGAGTAGTTGCTTTCAAAGTCTACTGCTTATCTGTCATCTAGGATTTTTTTTAAGATTTTATTTATTTATTTAACAGATAAAGAACACAAAAGTATGCAGAGGGCCAGGCAGAGGGAGAGGGAGAAGCAGGCTTTATACCGAGCAGGGAGCTGGACATGGGGCTTGATTCCAGGACCGCCGGCAGTCATGACCCGAGCCGAAGGCAGCCGCTTAACTGACTGAGCCACCCAGGTGCCCCTGGGATTTCTTTTTTTTTTTTTTTTATCTCATTCCTACGTAGGTGTCACTTTCTGAAGCTTCACCTTTCCCATACTTTTTTGTTTAACTAAAATACATTATTAATTTTTTTCTTTAGAAAGTGTGCATGGGATACAAATACCTTGGGACTTATATGTCTGAAAATAGCCATTTATCTATATTCTTACTTGATTGCTGGTTTAGCTGAGCATAAACTTCTAGAACAAACCTAGTTTTTTCTCTGACAACTTTTAAAGTATTCCTGTATTCTAGAAAATCACTTTACTGAAAAGAAATCTGATGCCACTTTGAGTTTTGATCCATTAAAGGTGATGTGTCTTTATTGAGGAATAATTGGCATTCAATAAATTGCACATTTATGTGCAGTTTGGTAAGTTTTAACATCTGTATATATGCATGAAATCATCCTTTCCTCCTCTCCTCTACTCTGGATCTCTTCTAATGATCTATCATTTAGTTAACTAATCCCCTTTTATGTCTATTCAGTTTTTAACTCCCATTGAACTTTTAATTTCAGCAATTTATGTGTTTCCATTTGAAATTTTACATTTGATTCTCTTTTTTCAGTATTACTGATTCTACTTCTAGTGAAAGTCTCCATTTTGCCCTATATTTTCTAGAACAGACTAATTAATCATAGTTAAAGTCATGCCTTGTGACTCTAATATCTTTGTTATCTGTGAGTCTCTTCTGAAGTCGGTCCTACTCCTTGGTTTTGGTCAGTTGGTTCTATCGGTTGGCATGTCTGGTAATCCTTTGGTTGAATGGCAAATTTTATATATGAAAACAGTAGATATAATTTGAGACTCCTGCTGCTTGGCAGGCAGTGAGAGTAGGGACAGATGACTTCACACCAGATTTGAAGTTGGACTTAAGTCTTTTGAGCATACTGTTCTGCTTCCATCTTAGCCATACACCCATGGTGTTTCTCTTCCAGAGTCTTTTTTTTTTCTTTTAAAGATTTTATTTATTTGACAGAGAGAAACACAGCCAGAGAGGGAACACAAGCAGGGGGAGTGAGAGAGGGAGAAGCAGGCTTCCCGCCGAGCAGGGAGCCGGATGTGGGGCTCGATCCCAGGTCTCCGGGATCATGACCTGAGCCGAAGGCAGTTGCTTAACCAACTGAGCCACCCAGGCGCCCCTCTCTTCCAGAGTCTTAACTGGAAGTCTGAGGTGTATACCCGGACCTCTCTCCATGATCATATAATGATATTGGATGATGCTAATTGGATTCTCAAATAGTTCATGTCATCCCAGATAAATATTTAAGTAGGACTTATTTTCAGAGACAGGCTTAGCAGCAATTATTTTCTTCCTTTTAGATTTTATAGCTGTAAGAGCGGAGAATCCTTGCTCACATAAATAACTGATAGAGGGAAAAGGAGTTTTATTCTGAAAATATTACTCATGGCTTAGAAATCCGTTCAAGCCATATGCCAAAACTGTGTAATAATCATCAGAAATTGTTATTAATGATCTATCACTGGTAATTTGATTAGATCCTCCCTTAACTTTGTCAAAACCCAGGAATTAGAAACCACCCAACTTGTAAAACAGTTTGTTTCTGGTCTTTAAAGTCATTCAATTTTTCAATTTTTGATAGTTTTAACAAAAGAGCCTATCTAAGACTCAGCATATTATTATTTATTTATTTAGAGAAATCTCATTTTTGTGACTTAAGTTAGTTAAAGTGAGATTTAAAAAGCAACAACACAAATATAAAACTTGTACATTCTTTGGGAACAAAGAATAATCATGTTGAATTTCTGTTTGTAGGATATCCTGAAATATCTTTAAAAAGCGAGAGAGGTGAAAGAGTTGGATTCTCAACAGTTGTTGTATAGAGATAAGTTAGTAATTTATTAGTGCTTGAGAAGGAGCATGTTTATAATTACATGTTTGATATTATTAGAAAAGCACATCAAATCTGAGAGGGAGGAATTATCCCTAATTAAATTGAAGCTGATTTTATAAAGTTCAGGATATTATGTTCTAGTGTATGTTTTGAGGAACATTTTATCCTACACCAGTACAGAAATAGATGTCCAATTTTTTTAATAGACTATAGTTTTTAGAGCGGTGTTGGGTCACAGCACAACTGAGTAGAAGGTACAGAGATTTCCCATGTACTTCCTGCCATCACTCATCCACAGCCTCCCCCATTATCAACATCTCTCACCAGGGTGGTGCATTTGTTACAGCTGAGGAACCTATTCTGACTCGTTATTATCACCTAAAGTCCATAGTTTACAGTCGATAGGACTTGTGCTGTTGTACCTGCTGTGGGATTGGACACATGTGTAATGACGTTTACACCGGTACAGTATACAGAGTAGTTTCACTGCCCCAAAAGGCCTATGGGTACCATTCATCCCTCCCTCACCTCTAATCCCTGGAAACCACTGATCTTTGTACCATCTCCATAGTTTTGCCTTTTCTGGAGTGTGATGTAGTTGAGATCATCGAGTGCAATCTTTTCATATTGGCCTCTTTTACTTAGTAACATGCATTTAAGTTTCCCCCATGTGTTTTCATGGCTTGATTAGTCACTTTATTTAGTGTTGAATAATACTCCACTGTCTCGATGTTTCGGTTTATCCATTCATACTGAAAGACATTTTTCTTGGTTCCAAGTTTTGGCAACTACAAAAAAAAAAATCTGCTATAAGCATTTATGTGCAGGTTTTTGTGTGGACGTGTTTTCAACCCCTTTAGGTGAATACTAAGCAGGATTTCTGTATTGCCTAGCAAGAGCATGTTTAGTTTGGTAAGAATCTGCCAAACTGACTTCCAGAGTGTTATACCATTGTCCATTTCCACCAGCAATAAGTAAAAGTTCCTTTGCTCCACGTCCTGACCAGCGTTTTGTATTGTTGGTGTACTTTTTTGTAGTGGCATCTCATTGTTCTAATCTGCATTCCCCTGATGGCATATAACATGGAGCATCTTTTCGTGTGCTTATTTGCTGTCTGTATAGCTTCTTTGGTGAGGTCTGCCAAGGTCTTCGATCTGTTTTTTAATCAGGTGATTTGTTTTCTTACTGTTGAGTTTTGAGTGTTCTCCGTATTTTGGATAATAGTCCTTTATCAGATGTGTCTTTTGCAAATATTTTCTCTCCATCTATGATTTGTCTTTTCTTTCTCTTGATAAATGTTCTATTTTTAAGAATGAAATTTGAACTACTCTGTGGAGAGTCTTAGCAAGAGGAAAGTATTAGGCCATCAGTAAGTGGGAGACCTACAAAAAGTTTATTAATAATTGTTACTATGTATATTATTTACATTAAAATCTATAACATCCCAGTTATAATAACACAAATATATAAAATAAATATATATAATTATGTAAATCTAATAACACAGGTAAAAAGAATAATTGATCAGCAAGTGTGAGAAGACATATGCCCAAATAAAAATAAATATTAGGGTTGTTGTTTTTGGGTGTGTGTGTGTGTGTGTGTGTGTGTGTGTGACCTAAGAGAAAACTAGGAAAACTACAGTAAAATAATCTGGTTGTAACTGTTGAATTTACTTAACTGTAGAACTAAAATTAAAACAAATGTGGGGTTTTTGATTACAGAAGAGAATTTAAATATCTAAACAAAGATATTATGAAAAGGGAATGAAGTAACAAAGTTGAGAGGAGAAGGAAAAGTGTAAGTGTAACAAAACCCTTAAAAGTTGGGAGGACACAAGATATCATTTAATGATAAAGGTCTAAATATCCTTTTTAAATGATATTTTTTAGAACAGTTTTTTATGGGATACAAAATACAGAAGTACAAAAAATTATGAGTGTGCCAACTGTTGAATTTCACAAAGTGAACATATAAATATACTAAAGGGGCCCAAATCGAAATATAGAACATTACCAGGGCACCTGGGTGGCTCAGTTGGTTAAGCGACTGCCTTCGGCTCAGGTCATGGTCCTGGAGTCCTGGGATCGAGCCCCGCATCAGGCTCCCTGCTCAGCAGGAAGCCTGATTCTCCCTCTCTCACTCTCCCTGCTTGTGTTCCCTCTCTAGCTGTGTTTCTCTCTGTCAAAAATAAATAAAATCATTTTTTTTAAAAATGCAGAAGGAGAAAATATGTTATATTTTTAAAAAAATAGAACATTACCAGCACTCAGAGGCTTCCTCTTACCTTCTTACAGTCACTCAAGGCATCCATTAAACTCAGTTCTAACTGAATATGTTAGTTTTGTCTGTTGTCATGTGTCATGTGTGTCATGTAATTGGAGTCATATACTACAATGTGTCTGATTTCTTTTGCTGAACATTATGTTGCTGAGATTCAGTCATGTTGTTGCATGTCATAGTAGCCCATTCATTATCATACATGTAGAGTGCTCAATTATACGAGTATATAACAATGTATCCACTTTACTGCAAGGAAGCATTTATTAGATAGGTTTTAGGAGGAGGCTTATAAATAATTTTGCTATGAATATTCTTGTACTTGTCTTTTTGGGGAGCTTATGCTGGTTTTTCTGTTTGGAATAATTATTTAAGGGGAAAAATAAAATGTATTAACTTAAATATGCAGAAAGATTTTCCCTGTCATATAACATATAAACTTTGTTGATTTTACCAAAAATTAAAAACATAACTATAAAAAAAAGAGAGGGACACATGAGTGGCTCAGTCGGTTAAGCGTCTGCCTTCAGTTCACATCATGATCCCTGGGTCCCAGGATCGAGCCCCATGTCAAACTCCCTGCTCAGCGAGGAATCTGCTTCTCCTTCTCCTTCTGCCCCTCTCCCTGCTCATGCTCTCTCTTTCTATCTCTCTGAAATAAATAAATAAAATCTTTAAAAAAAAAAAGAAAATGGGATTGAGGAAGTGGATAGGCTTAAGAGAGCTATCTCTTTATCAAGTAATGTAAGAAATCAATAGATAATGTCTAATATAAAGAGTATTAAAATATTTTATTATAATTATAATAAAATATTTACTGTTTATAATATATTAACCAAATTTTTCTATTCAAAAAGAAGTTATTTTAAAATAATTTATATAAGGAAAATTTACATGTCCACAAGTTTTCTTACTTAAAAAATCAGCATATTAGGGTATCATTTAAAAATACTCAGGGCGGGCACCTGGGTGACTCAGTGGGTTAAAGCCTCTGCTTTCGGCTCAGGTCATGATCTCAGGGTCCTGGGATTGAGGTCCACATCAGGCTCTTTGCTCAGCAGGGAGCCTGCTTCCTCTTCTCTCTCTGCCTGCCTCTCTGCCTACTTGTGGTCTCTCTGTCAAATAAATAAAATCTTTAAAAAAAAAAAAAGAATACTCCAGGGGCGCCTGGGTGGCTCAGTCTTTAAGTGTCTGCCTTCGGCTCAGGTCATGGTCCTGGAGTCCTGGGATCGAGCCCCACATTGGGCTTCCTGCTAAGCAGGAGGCCTGCTTCTCCCTCTCTCACTCCCCTGCTTGTGTTCCCTCTCTAGCTGTGTTTCTCTCTGTCAAATAAATAAAATCTTAAAAAAAAAAAAAGTCTTTTAAAAATATGGAGATAAATGTCAAAAGAGATTGCCCCAAATAATTGAAATTTGTTAGGTGGGTGGGGAGGACTTCTTTTTGTAATGAGTCTTATAATATCATCTAACTTTTCTCTAAGCCCCCTGTATTATTTGATTTATTGCCATATGCATATATTATTTTAGTAAAATTAAGGGTTTTGTTCATTTGGCTTGGTTTTGCACAAGGACAGCCAGCAATAACTTGACATAGAAGTGACTGTGAGTCATATAAAGGTATTTGACCAAAACTGAACTAGGCATACCCCCAATTCAACTCCCCTTAGCCAGGTCCTAAAAATGCCCTGCACCACTTGAAGACTATCCAGCCACTTAGATGAATGCGTCAGAGACAAAAGTCCAAATGAGAAGGACTAGTTTTCAACTACAGCTCAGTGTCTTACTTTTATAAACTTTACATAAATGTGTGACCATGTAAACATAATGAAAGGGCCTCTCCCAGAGCCAGGAAGGAGAGGTGCAAGTGTGGGCCTGATAAATCTGCTCCTGGAAGCAAAGGGAAGAAGGTAGAATAGATGACCCAGACTCAAGGCTAGATCTGCCTTTTCGGAATTACAGGTTGTCAGGTACTTACTTAAGTCCTTTATGCCTCAGTTTCCCAATCTGTTAAGTGGCAATAATAAACCCTTATGTATTATGCTGAGATGCTAATAAGATCATGATGGTATCATGTTAGTGAAATACCAGCTAGCTTCAAAGTCAAAAGCATTTGGCCCACATCCCATAGAAAAGCCTGGGATCCTCATATCTGTGGTGCAGTTGGAATTTAGAAACCTCGGTTATAGCTCTGATCCAAATTGTCTTAGAGAAAACAATCTAAAAATTCCGAATTAAAGCAATTTTCTTTCATCTTTGACAAACATACTGAGCCAGTCAGATTACCGTAAATTGTGTTCCAAAATCAGGGCCATGTAGGAAATGAGGTTCTAGATGTCTCCCAAAAACCACAGTGAGAGGAACAAGTTCTGACCAGGACCTTTTGATCTTTCTCTTCCTCCTGTTTGTTGTCTCTAGGAGTTAAGAAGGCAAAGCCAACTTACCCATAGCTGGCCTCTTAGAACAAGATGTTAGTTGGCAATGCTGTATAAAACTCAGATGTAGGAAAAAGGGTAAAAATCAAAGTTTGTACACCTTCCATTCGGAATTCCTGCAGCAGTTTTACCAGGTCGGTACCATTTTACTTACTGCTTTATTACAGGCCATTTTGTTGTTGTTGTCTGCTTCGTGCTTAGGGCTCTGTACATGGTACAGATCCTATCTTTTTCATTAATTTGTTTCAACAAATATTTGTTGAGTCCTTTCTATATACACAACTTTGTGACTATGCCAGGTAAAGGAACACCAAAGATGATTAATACATTTTCCTGGTCTGAAGGAACTTAAAACCCAGCTGCAGAGCCTTTCCAGTGCTAGGGATTTATACCGCAGAGACATTCACAAAAGTTCACCAAGTTGGGATACCAGCTTGGGCCATGAACTCAGAGTCATAAGATGGAGCCCCACATCAGGCTCTGCACTGAGCATGGAACCTGCTTAAGATTCTCCCTCTCCTTCCACCCCTTATCCCCGCCTTGCTTGTGTGCGCACATGCGCAGTCTCTCTCTCTCTCTCTCTCTCTCTCTCTCTCTCTCTCTCTCTCTCTCAAAAAACCCCAAACAAACAAAAAAAAGAACCCTCAAATTATGTTAAAAGGATATTCACTGCAGTCTTGTACTGGGGAAAAAAGGGAGGACAGTGAGAGAGACAACCTAAATTTCCAGCAGTACAGGGCTGGTTAAATTATAGTTGACCATAAAGTACAACACTCTATCAGCCTCTCCTAGCCAAGGTCCTCATCCAAACCCAGAAAACAGAAAGTGATTCTAGTGACTCTATTTTTCTCTGTTCTCCTAAGGATCATACATGACTGCTGTCATTCTGGATGCATAGGAGGGAAGTTAATTGGTGACACATTGTGGCCCCAGAGTATTAGGACTTAATTCTTTAATGGGACCAAGGTTAATATGGAAATATCTGTAACATGTACTATAAAGTGATAAAAGCAAGATGGACAGCAAAGTGTCCCTTTTGTGTAAATAAAAAAGATACTGTATCTGCTTCTCAGTGCAGAGAGTTAGGTGGACAGAGGCTGGCTGCTGGGCCCAGTGAACACCGAGACCCAACGACAGGCCTTGGTTATGGGAGCTTGGCTCATGCAGATATAGGCCAGAGAGGTGGTCCTCTGTCCTTGGCACAAGCCAGCCCTGGACTCTTCCCTTCCTCAGGCCCTTTTCCATCTCTTAGATGGGGCCCTGCTAATTTGTCAGTTTGAGGATGGATTTAGTGTATGTTCCACAGGAATGAAATCAGGAGGAAAATAAATCTGAGGGAATTTCCATGTGGTCCTGACTTCTACTCCACATGGCCCCTGCCCCATCAGCCTTGCTCTGGGATTGTGTTTCAGGCCATTCCTGTGCATTTACAAATAAAACCAGACTGCTCTGGGCACGCTTCTGAGGTGACGCCTGGGGCCCCGCACACTGGGGCCAGAGATTGATATGGTGTGTGCAAGCCAGGGCCAATACAGTTCTTTTGATCTATTTCCGAAGGCAGCTTCTTGCCTCCTGCTTCAAGTGATTGATTAAGTTAGGATCTCTTTTAGGAATTCTCTCCACTCTGGCCTCCTCACGGGCTCACAGCAAGCCCTGCCAAATTTTACTTTCCTTTTATGCTACACATTGTTCTGTTCCAAGTGAGTAAATGGAAACTATGTTCTTAATATGCAATCAGTTACCTAGTCCTTTCTATATAATCAGTTACCTTGGAATTCCTGTTTTGCATTCAGTTTGGTATGGGCACCCTCTTATCACATCATCAGTCATGTTTCTAGCAAGGCTTTGGCCTTATGGTTAGAGAGCACCTTTGCTTCAGAGCTTTCCTTCCCCTGTGCGCCCCACCCCCATTTTGATGTGAGAATCACTGGGGAATCAGGGTAATACCATTTGTTTTAAAACAAGCTAGTGCACATGTTTGTAGACTTTTATTTTTTTTTTTTTTTTTTTTTTTTTTTTTTTTTTTTTTTTTTTTTTTTTTTTTTTTTTTTTTTTTTTTTTAAGATTTTATTTATTTGACAGAGAGAAACACGGCCAGAGAGGGAACACAAGCAGAGGGACTGAGAGAGGGAGAAGCAGGCTTCCTGCTGAGCAGGGAGCCCGATGTGGGACTCGATCCGAGGTCTCCCGGATCATGACCTGAGCCGAAGGCAGTCGCCCAACCAACTGAGCCACCCAGGCGCCCCGTTTGTAGACTTTTAAAGACCTTAGAATGTAAGTGGACTCGTGCGATGTTCTTTCAGCCCCAGCTGGAGAAGGGGACTTGAGGTCAATGGGTGTCAGTGGGTGGAAAGGAGATCCAGTGTATTCTAAAAAGTACCAGCTCTTCTGCTCATGCAGACCTGCTATCACCCCCTGCCTCCAAGCACAGTGTGTGTTTATAAAAATTAGGATTATAGTTCCCATCATGTATGAGCAGTGAGGAAGACTGGAGGAAACGAGGGAATTCCCATCACCGCTTCTAAGTCCTCCTTCTACCCGCCCAAACCTTTTCCAAAAGTGGCCCATCCTGCAGTATGCGTGAGTCTGGTCCTCAATGACATGACTTTATCTGGAGATCTTTCTCCCTTCTTTTCTGTGGCCCTCTTAACTCCTGGTGTCCCCTCACCATATACCAAGGCTTTCCTTCAGTTTCCCTGGACCTTTGCTGAAGTTTCATTTAAATGTGTATGTGATAATGAGGATAATAACGTTACATTAGCTTATAGCTTATATATTTATCCATTCACTGATTACTCATGCAACAAATATTTATTAAATACCTTTAATGTGCTAGGCATAACTCAGGCACTAGAGATATAACAGTAAACAAGAGACAAAATTCCTGCCTTCATGGATGTTAGGGAGAGATCAACAACAACAAAATAACAAAATATACTTACAGGCTCAGGTGGTTAAGTGAAGACCAATGAAGCAAGAAAGGAGGAAAAAAGTGACAAGGATGAGGGATCCTTAAATAGGATGGATGTTCTTTGGACGGTGACATTTGGGTGGAAGCTAGAATAACATGAGGGCAGTATGCAAAAGTCCGGGAGAAGAACACCAAGGAGGCTGGCAGGCAGGAAACAGCATTATTGGTTCAGGGAAGAGCCAGAAGTCCCAGGTGCCTGGAGCTCAAAGAAGGCTTGTTGGGAAATGAGGCACCAGGTAGGATGTTGCAGGTGTGGTAGGGATTTGGGGTCTTTCAGCCACAAGGGAAAGCCAGGAGAGGGTTTTGAGTGGTGGGAGGACATGGTTTGATTTAATTTTAAAACATCACTGTGACAGCTATGTGGAGGGTACAAGATGGAAACAAGAAGACCAGCCACAAGACCAGCTCGGGCAAATGTTGGCAGGTTTGCACATTGTTGCAATGATTGAGGTGGTGAGAAGTCATCAAATTCAGGAAGACAGAGCCAACAGAACTTGCTGAGGGATGGCATGCATGGTGTAAGGGAAAATGAAAACTCAAAGCTGATTCCTGGGTTTGGGGGCCTGAGCAGTTGGGTGAACCATCATGCTATTTACTTTGAGGAGGAGAAGTGTGGGCAGAGCTGGTGGGAATGGGGATCAAGAGTTCTGTTTGGACATCAGAACTGCGGTATATTTACTCAGCATCCGAATATCTGGCTCAGGAAGAGGCTGAGTCTGGAGATGTAAAAAACAGTATCATCAGGACTTTGATAATATTAGGGCCAAAGGACTGGGTGGAGTTACTCGGGGAATGAGTGTAGATAGAGAAAAGAGGTCCAAGGAGGGAATCATGGAGCACTCCCAACATTTATAAACTCAGCAGAGGAAGAAGAGCTACGGCTGAGCAGACCCTTCCTGGTCTCTCGATTTTGGCGGCGTCTCCACCTAGTTTCTTGAACCTCCCAGACCAGAACCAGTCCTGTATCTTAGTGGCTGAGGTTCCCATCACCTGCTGCCCTTGGGGATGCCATGAATCTAGCCCTGGTGCAGGCCTTGGTAGCCTGCTCCTCCTTTCAGCAGGAACGCTAGATCCCAAGCATCTGTTCGGACCCGGAACTGGCAGGCTGATGGTTGCGGCCCCACTTGTAATATCATCTTTCTGTTTTGTGTCTGAACCAGAGCTGGTCCTGTTGTTTTAGCAAGGGGGTATGAATATGTTGTGACTTCTGAATTTTCTCTGTCATCTGTGTCTTTGGGGAATATGGACAAAGGATATTACTCTTCTGACTGGGGCATGCACGTTTTGATTTTCTGTATGGTTGAACCTCACCCTTTGCAATCTCTCCAACAACTGATTATCCCTGAGTCACTCACTCACTTAATTTTACTGTCAGGGAACTGTGAACGTTTGCAAAAGAAAGAATAAGATGTGGTTCTTGTCCTCCAGGAAATTAAACTCAAGCCAGGCAGTTGAAACCCACAAACATAACATGAAGGAGGGCATCAGGATATATATTCTGGTGTGGATGTGTCTGGCACCGTGCGGAGCACATAGGAGAGTCTCAGCAACTGTGAAAGGCACAAGTCCACTGGGCCTTATCATTTGTTGTCCAGGGGCCCAGACTGGTTGTTCCTCCAAAGCAAAGCCAGCGGCCAAGGCAGCCGCCACTGTTGTCAACAGTCATTAAAAGGTTCCACGTTACTAGTAACAAAATATGCCCTTGTTGGGCACAATGCTCCAGACTGTAGCTTCAAAAGTGCTTCTACTCACATTCTATCCCTTAGTTCCCACAATGCTGCTGCAAGTGTCTGCTTTCCCACCTCACAGAAGGAGACACACATTTCTGGAGTGGCCTCTGTGCCAGCTAATGTGTGCCCCGGGCTGCCAGGTTCCCCACCCCAGGTGATTTTGGCCAGGCCTAGCCCCAGCACCAGGCGCTCCCTGCTCTTATTGGTCTTCCAGGACGCAAGACACAACAAGTGCGGGAGGGAGGTGTGACAAAGTCTAGGGCTAAGCCCCACTGTGGGAAGTAGTGGGAGGCGGAACCCATGGTTTGGCAAGTCTTCCGTGGTCAGCATGGACGGGTGCCGCTCAGTGGACCAGGGCTGGTATTCCTGGCACACGGCATTATGGAGTCAAGCTCTGTCCTTAGATCTCAGTGCCTGTGCCTGGAGGGCTGCCAGTCCTGCCAAAGGGCAGACACATGTCCACCGTGCAGAAAGAGGATAGTGCCAAGGCTAGTCTTGGCAGTGGGACAGGACCAGGACCCGGACACTGAGAGGCGATTGCACTTCAGTAGCTAATAAACCCATCCTGGTGCTCCAGGGGGCTTGGCTCCAGATCATTTTATCTCCTACCTCACAAGAACGAAATCCCAATTTAAAACAAATGCTCAGTTTACCAAACAGGAAAGGAAAACAGTAGATGATAAGAAAACAAAAAGGAGCCTGTTCTGAACCATCTTTGTTTTATTATCATCATATTTTGTCTTCCAAATGAAGCATCTTTACGTGCAAATCCATTTTTGTATATTTTGACTGATTGCTGGCAAGATAGAGAGACATAAATATTTCTGGAAATGGACATGGCGTAAACATATCATTAGCAGGACTGCAACTTTCTGTGTATGTGTGGTTTGAAAAGATGTTTATGGCGGGTGCAGTCAACAGACCCTCCTCAACTCTCTCCGATCAGGAATCTTTAAGGTTTGAGACTATCAGGCCTGGAGAGAATAGACAGGAAAAGTTCTGGGAGCTTGAAGAACATTCCAGACTTTAAACATTAATTAAGTTAGAAACCCACCATCTGCACACTCGCTCGTAACCCTTCTGATTATCTTTCTTAATTTTTCAATGTATGAAGCGTGTTTAGTTGTCTCCCATGACACTGATGCTGCTTTAGAAATTCCAGCTGTTGCATAGCTTTTCCTAACGACATTACTGAGCAACTCAGCCACCGCGAGGTGGGGGATGGAGTGGGGGGGAAAGAGGGGGTTGACCTCAAACTCCAGCAGAGCCCAGGTCTGTAAAATGCATGTAAAGAGGTGATTGCGACTTTCTCTTTTCCTTTTTAAAAATCAGACCTAGTCCCAGCGAGGCCCTACTCCAACACAGGAGGATTGAGTGTAAAGACGTTAGCAGCCGAGTTAAGATGGCAGCGTTTTTACGTCTGGGATATATTGCTTTGTCTAACAAGGCGCCCCAGCAGGCTTCCAATTGTGGTCTCTCTGCAGACCCTCCCAGCTGCACGGGCTGATTGACAGGCTGTGGGCAGATGCAGTGCCAGACTCTAATAAAGAGAGGGCCTTGGGAAAATATAAGGCAATTATTGATGGGCAGCAATCCACTAATCAGACAATTTCAAAATTAATCCCATATTCCCTTACTGTATTAGCTTTCTTTCTTGTTTGTATTTATATAGCAAATTCATGACTTCAGTGAAAATTCTTCCCTCCAGCCCAATTATATCTCTCTGAGGGCATTAAATTAAAAAACAAGAGATATTGAAAGTGGCTTGCAATTAGTTTCTTTAGTTAAAGGTGCTGCATGCAGTTAGCGACAGTGGGCTTCATAACAGGATGTATTATAATAAAAGTAAACACTCATATTTTCTTCCTTGTCTTGACAAGGTGAGGGCTGGTAAGAATAATGTGCCCAGCATTACTCTGGCCAGTGATAATGGGTTAAATAATTGTGATTTGATTTTGGAGCTGATTAGATTTGCATAAAATCCTACTCAAATGTCTTGACAGGCTCCAAGAATCTCAGGATACACCGGCCCTGCTTCGCCGTGGTCCATCCTGGTGGCCTCCTCCAACTTTCCTGTGCCTCATTAAGAATGTGGATTTTTTACAATAAAGTCATTCAGAGAAAACCCGACCAGTTTCTATTACAGGCTTCTCATGCAGGGTTACCTTCCAAGCAGTGATATGAGACTTTTAAATATACATAAAGGAGTTGCAAATATTTTGCCAGTTACTCTTCTAGAAGTCAGTCTCTCTGTTAGAATTCACCCTCATTTCATCTCCCTTCTCCACTTCACCCCCCACCCCCCCTTTTTTTTTTACCTGAAACATACGGAACTCTCTTTTTTATTCACTTTAAAATTTGCTTCTGCAGAGTGCCTCCTGACTGCATTCCTTAATCACCCAACCTGAGGAAAGTTGAGTATCAGGACGATTCGGAGGACTTACGGGGCCAGAGCCTCCTGCTGGGGGCCCCAAAGGCTGTGACTGACCAGGCGCCTGCTCTCCCGCTTTCTCTCTCCCACATCCGCACAAGGCCCAGCTATGTCGCAGTCTGCTCTGTCCATCCCATCCATTGGCAGGAGTTGAAGCAGCTCTGGTACAACAGCCTCAGGTACCATTTGACTCAAGTATCAAGTACCATTCTGATCCAGGCCCCAGGTCTAGCAGCTGACCTTGTTGCTAGTTTGGAAATCCTCAGCATTTCAGGCCATTACTCTTCCCTCCTGTGCCTGGAGTGACATTGGTAATAAGTCATGAAACTCTTCTAGAAGCAGTCTTAGAATCTTAGACTCTAGATGAATCGGGTTTGGGGGCAGCCAGTCAGCTAGGTCAAGAAGTAGAGGCTCAGTGTGAAGCTGAGAAGTGGGAGGAGATCTTTCTATTCCAGAAGGTTGGGACTGGGGGTGAGAGAAAGTGAGGGAGGGAAAAACGCAAAGAGAAGAGTGGAAAAGGAGCAGAGCGTGTGGAGGGAATCCAGAGAAGCCCAGCCTGCAAAGAGCAAAAAGGGCAGAGATGCACAAGCAGAAACCAGAGTCTCGTTCAATGCAGTGTCCTTGGGCTCTCCACCAGTTAGTCACAGCTGGCATGCATCCTGGCCCAGACCAAGCCCCCATGCAGACCCAGATCTGGGGCTCAGTTCCCGGTGCCGAAGTCCTTGTACTGATGGCCTTCCCAGAACCGCAGTCTCCTTAAGACCAGGTTTCTGAGCCTGGAGCTTGGCCATTCACTGCACTACTTCCCAAGTACTAACTCCCTGCCTGGATTTCAGGGTATCACTCTTCCTGGAGCTCTGTCTCTGGACCTATGGGGACAACTCCTTTGAGCCCCTCTCTGTTGGACTGACTTCCTGACGGCTGCTGTGGTTTGGTTCCATGCCCATTTGATGTCACATTCTGCTGTTATACTTGACTTCTTCCCAAAACTTGCTAGATCCCACTTGAGGGGTCTAGTCCCAGGTCCTCATTGCTGCTGTCATCCATGCATGACCATGCTGTGAGATGTAACGAATTTTTCCTTCTATAAAAGTGAATTGTAAGAAAAGGAAAGGAAAAAAGAGCAAATTGACTAAGCTGGTTTAGAGCTTCAAATTGTACCATATAAGAATTATAAAGATGAGAAGACTCATTGAATGGGTGAAAATATTGAAGGTCTGTCATGAGCAAGATATTTGAGTGCCCCAGAGAGGTGGAATGGAGTCAATGAGCGGAGGCCCACAAGAAGTCAGATTTTGACTTTAAGGGAAGAGTTTCTAAAAACTAGATATTTCTAAAGACAGCAAGGGTTGCCCAATCTTCAGAGACTGGACAACAGTTTGGCAAGGATGCTTCACACGTAGGTGTCAGTGACTTCAGGGTCACATTCAGCCTTGAGAAGCAACGCTTTGCTGTGCCTACAGAAGGAGGAATGAGGCCTTACCTTTGCATCTATTGAATCTGACCGCTTCTGAATGGGGTCAACTTCTACTCTGGTGAGATACCTGGGGGTCAAATAAAGAAGAGAACTTTGGGATTTCATGACCTTTCCCAAACATCTTATGGTTTTGGTTCAAAAGTTTTTGAATCCCTTAGTTCCATTCCTCGTGAAATGGTCTTCAACTTGGTTATTTAAAAAAGGCTTTCTTGGCCACCCATAGAAACTACATCTGAGGCCCATGAACAGGTGTTTTTCCTTTTAATGACTTTTCCATATGGACAGTGTACACCATGGAGACTGATATGATGTTTCATCAGGCCCCTAATCAAGAAGCTCCAGGGGCTCCTTGCTGCCTGCTCCCGTGGCCTCCCTGCCTATTCTGGTGCCCAGAGCCTTTTAAATCTTTTTTTAAAAATCTCTTTTTAAGGCTCCCTTCTGTTCCCCCAGCCTCATCCCTGCCCTTTTTGCTCTAGGCAGCCTGGGTTCTTCAGGATCCCCTGCACACACTCTGCCTATTCTGCACTCTATCTCTTGGTTTCTCTTTCCTCCTTTTCTTTCACTCCCTATCCCAGCAATCTGGAAGACAAAGCCCTTCTCACTCTTCTCAGCTTCTTCACACCTGTCCTTTTTTTCTTGATCCATTGCATGGATGCTCCCAACCCCTGATTGATCTCTGTACTTGGAACTATGCAAGAAGCCTTTTTCCAGAAGGAGTAGGAAGTACACAAGTCAGGAAGGAGTCAGAAGCTACTGAAAACAGGGACTTTCTTATTGCCCCTTGTTGGTTTGAGGTGCTTAGTCAATATCAAAAGCAATGGGACATTTGAGGGAGCACCTGGAAGCTGGATAAGTGACTTATGCTTTGGGCAAAACCCTTCCCCAGGTGGAATGGAAATCGGTTGAGGCTGTGTCTCTGACCTGTGGGATTTGCACCATGGAGGCCCAGAACTGATGGAATCAAAAATGCTACCCAGGTAGGTGAGGCACAGGGCTGAAGTCATAGGTAGTCAGTATCCTTGTTGGAAAGTGGCTAGCTGTTGTGAAGATTTGAAAGCACTATTGGTCCAACTTGTGGACTGTGGGTAAGGAACACAGGGGGTATTGGAATTGGAAGGCTCATGTTCCACTTACAGACTAGGCAGTCTTCGCTAAGTTGTCTCATACTTCCGAATGTCAATTTCCACATCTGTGTAACAGTGATGATAATACCCGTCTTTGTGGCTGGTGTAGGGGATCAAGTTGGAAGGTGATTTGCAAATTGTAAAAAAATGTTATAATGTAGAGACTTCACCTTAAAAAGCTGTTGATTGCTTCTGGTCCCAGAAGACAAGATGATGAAGGTGGCTGTCTGTGGGGTATGTGCACCTGGTATGTGGTGCGGCGGGAGACGGTGATGGGCAGGGGGCCTAACCCAGACTTTTTGTTCATTCGTTCATTTCTTTATTGAGATATAGTTCACCTGACACAAAATTCACTACTTTAAATATGCCATCCTCTGGTCTTTAGTATGTACAACCATCACCACTAAGTCTAGAACATTTCTATCACCCCAAAAAGAAACCCACGCCTATCAGCAGTCTCTCCCTATACCTCATAGGTGTGTGTGGGGAGGTAAGTAACAAGAGCAACCCTAATCTGCTTTCTATCTCTGTAGAATTCCCTAATCTGGATATTTCCTATAAATGGAATCATAAAATATATGGCTTTTTGTCTTTGGCTTGTTAGCATAATGTTTTCAAGCCTCCTCTGTGTTGTAGCATGTACTAAAGCTCATTCGTTTTTATGGCTGAGTAATAGTCCATTGGTAGGTTTACCTCCTTTTGTTTTTCCATTCATTAGCTGGTAGACATTTGGCTGGTTTCCACTTTTTGACTACTATGAATAAGGCTGCTATGAAAACTAGTGGACAAGTGTCTGTGCAAATCCCTGCTTTCAGTTTCTTGGGGCACATAACTAGGAGCAGAATTGCTAGATCTTATGTTAACTCTATGTTTAACTTTTTGAAGAACTGCCAAACTTTTCCACAGAGGCTGTACCATTGAACATACGCACCAGTGGTGTACAGGGTTCCGATTTCTCTACATCTTTGCCAGCGCTTATTTTCCTTTTAAAAAAAATTGCAGCCATTCTAGTGAGTGTGAAATGGTATCTCACTGTGATTTTTATTTTCATTTCTCTATTGAGGGGACCTAATACATTCTTAACAGAATAGAACAGCCTATGGAACAGCATAGCTTAAAAGTTGCCCAGGAGACCTTCCTACAAAAGTAGAGGCTCTGAGATTTAGTTGTCACCTCTACCTTTCCTGCCATCATCTCTGTTCCTAGAAGCCAATGCTAAAGGGCTTCTGTGTGCCAGAGAATGTGCCTTAGGCTTTAAGGGTAGCAGCCCTATAAATCAGGTATTCCTATTGTCCCATTTTATAACCATGTAAACCGAGGCTTAGGGATGTTGAACAGCTTGCTCAAGGTCAGGTAGCTGAGTGCTGAGGCTGCTGGAATTTATTTCTAGGTCTGCAAGACTCCAAAGCCAAGCTCTTAACCATCATGCCAGGGAGATTCCTGCTAGAGAAGAAAGCCATCACACACCATCATACATTTCAAAATTCAGCAGATGCTCCCTGAGTGCCCACTGTGTGCCCAAGTCCGTGCTGGGCTCTATGGCCGTGAGTGAAACTGCTCTGTGGAACAGCTCATAGTCTGGAGAGTTTTGCCTGAGTTTGCCAGTGGTTTCTGGAGAGTGGAGAAATGAGTTTTATAATTTTTATTTGATTTAGCCCTCAAGTTGTTAACACCTCCAGTGCAGGGACTGGGGAGAGGGTTGTCTATAAATATTAGCTCCCAAAGTAAAAATGACTCTTTCATCTCAGCAGACCTAATTAAGCTGTTGATTAGAGAAGGATCAACACCTCCGTCTGTAACAAAAGACACTGTCTGCCAGTGGGAGGTTCTGTCAGGGCAATTTCTCCTGCAATTTAGAACATTTGGGAGGACAGAACCCAGACAGCCTAGGGTGTCAAAACGGACAGGTCTTACTTCACATAACACACACACACGCGCACACACATGCACACACACACTGCTCCAGAGACACTGGAACCCTGCAGCCCCACCACCTGGGAGGCATTTAACATCTCTCTAAAATAAATAGAGGCTTCAAGCAATAAGACACGTATACTGATGGAATCAAGCAACTTTATGGGGCTCAAATGGAGCCTGGCAGTTCTGGAATAGCTACATATGTTGGGAGGACTCTAGCCAGCCTGGGAGATGAGCAGCAGACCAGGCTCGGGCTTTCCTGATTGGATGTCCAGAGAACATCCCCTGGCTTTCTCTTCCCATCTCTCCAGGAACACAGGTCGCCTCCATGGGACTTGCAGATGTGGGAACCCTTCCAGAGGGATAGTTGTTGGGTTGGCTCAGTTTTCTCCAAGGGAGATACTGACTTCCCTTGAGTCTCTCTCACAAAGAGTAGGCTTTTTCTCTGGGGACCCAGAGAGTCTACCTGTATGTAGTAGGCAAGAGTGAGAAGCATCTTCTTGCAGGAAAGCCTGGTTCCCCAGATGTGGTTTATCTGGTCAGCTAGCGACAAGGATTCACCAGACTCCACCCCATCCCCATCCTCAGGCCATTCACAGCAATTCCATAAAAGTAAGGGAGTCAGAGCTTCACTGAATGGGCTTCCCTGGGCTCAGTGGTGAATGACAGCTTCCCTGAGAGAGCAGCGGCAGTGTGTACGTGTAAGGGAGAGAGGGGGCAGCTTTCTCTGGGGCAAATAGAGAAGGTCACTCTGAACTCACAGTAAGAGTAGTTGACATGGAGCACTTACTATGTGCCAGGGCCTGTTCAGTGCACTTTACATATATTAATTCATTTACTCCCACGTAATACTACCCCTGAGGTAGGTGTTACTGACCTCAGGTTACAAGTGAACATGTTGAGGTACAGAAAGATTAGGGAAGCAGAGCCTATGTCCCTAACTGCTGTGCTATGCTGCCTGTGACTTGTGAGCACTAGTCTGGGCATTTTCCAGCAACATGCGTGGTTCTTATGCATCAGATTCCCTTTATCTAGTTATCTGTATACTTGAGATGATGTGAGAGGAAGGGTTGTTAAGTATGGGGAATTTCTCATAAAGGAAAAGGTAGAAGGGAATGGATAAATTTATCCATCCATACAACAAATTTTTATTGAGCAACTACTATGTGTTAGTTATAGTCTCTGAGTTAATGGAGCAAATCAAACCAACCTTTGTTTAAAAAAAAATTTATTGAATATTGCATGCTGTGATCAGTCACTCCAAGGAGGTAGGAATGGGGACCATGAGAGAGGAAGCTCAGGCTGGAAGGAGAAACCCAGGTTGGAGAAACCATCACAGCAGGTTTCTCTTGGTGACATCAAAGCAGAGACTAGTGTTAGCCATGTGAGGAGCAGTGAGAAGGGCATTCCAGGGCTGATGGCGAGCAAAAGCCTTAGAGGACCGACTCTCCAGAGGGGCCAGAAGACTGTGAGCAGGTAAGGGTTGTGTGGGGAGGCCAGAGAGCCAGGACAGGGACTGGCCCATATGAAGAGGAACACTGCATCGGGTTCTGAGAGCAGTGAACTCCACTGACGGGTTTGAATCAGGAGAGTGACAGAAGGGCTGAGGGCTCTGTGGAGAAAATGGATGGGAAGGGGCAAAGGCTGCTGCAGCAGTAGAACTGAAGGGCACTAGAGGCTGAAGGACAGAAGGCCCTGGAGCAGCAAGGACAGGCAGCCGTGGGAGCCAAGAGCCACTGAAGATGGGCAGCCACTGCTGAGGCAGTATTTCCTCTCAAAGGGTGACCTCTCTGGGGGTGGTTGCCAAGGTGAGCAACTAACAAGAGCCCTGGGGTCTGTTGTCCCGGAGTTACCAGCAACGGCAAGCACCTTTAAGACAAGTAGCATTTTCAAACTTTTTTCTCAGCAAAATGCAGGAAAAGTCTGGAGGCTTCTGCCACGCTCCTCCAGGATGCCAGAAGAGAGAAGGGCTGTGGTTCCAGGAAAGGCAGGACTCTGGCCCCTATGGGAGAAAAGGACATGGGAATCAGTGCAGGGAGACCAGAAGGCCAGGAAGCACAGTCACTTACAGACACCCCAAGCACTGACTGCACCCAAAGCTCTTGGGAAGCAAGGGAGGCCTTGGAGGTGAGCCTGGAGGGCTGCAGGGAGCTCTGTGGGGGAGGACAGAGGAAAAGCTTTCCAGACCAAGCCCTGCAGAAGAGAAGGTTGCCTCCTGGAGCCCAGGAGACGGTTCACTGTGGCTGTAGCCTAGGCAGGGCAGAAGGAAGTGAGATGGAAACCAGCCCGTGAGGGGCCAGAGCAGTTTGCCACCAACGGAGCCCTGCGCCACCCCACCCACCGTGAGTGAGTCATCACCGGGGAGGTGGCTCTGCCCGGCCTGTCGGTGTGTTGCCTATGTACCTCCCCTTGACCACATGCCCAGGGCAGAGATCTGTGTGGCCCACTCCCCATAGCCTGCCCAGTCGCCGCCTCAGGCACTCTGCATTCAGGAAGAGAAGCAGCCACGTTGGATCTAAGTGTTAATAAAAACGAAATCCCTGAGCAGTCACTGAAATTAGTCCGGGTATGATTGAAATGCCAAGGCAGGTCTTGTTATTTTTATGAAGCCGTGAATAATATAAGTATCCAATTGATAAAATGTTATTAAAGCTGACAGCCCTTAAGTGATCTAAGTGGTAAATATTGAAATGAGGTCTCTGCCACACCGTACCCGGGGGCCTGCGGCAGTAATAAGCATTAAACCATGATTCCACTGGCTCTGGGGAGCCGCAGAGCTTAGGGGGAGCAAAAGCGTTCTTCCTAAATAATTAAACCGGGATTCCAGGGATGGATCGCAGATCCTTGTAGTGGTTTGTTAATGTCCAAAGGAGCTGGCCTCTGGCAAAGCCTCTATTGGGCCATGCTTCCCCCAACAAGGGTAGGAAGGAGCAGGGAGGGGCTGGCACATCTCCCCAACCTCCCTGCCCCCCCCCGCCTCCCCCCTCCCCGGGCCTCCAAGGAGCCTGCACTGAGCAAGCAGCATATTTCAGACTTTATTTATAATATAAACAGACTGGCGCAGCCTGAGGGTAGCTAATAGTTGATGAGCAGTGGGGCTGCCACGTGGGCTAGAGATTTTATTAGCACTGCCTAGGAAAAAAAAAAAAAAAACACCATGAAGAGAAATTTAAAATGTGGTGCCTTCCTGATAATCAGATCATTAAATATATGGCAGGGAACATATTTCTTTCCCTGCTCTTGGTAAAAGGATCCTGAAGAGCAGTTAGCTCCTCCACCATCAGCTAAAAGGCCAGCTGTGCTGGGGCAGTGAGCCTCCCTGGCCAGGTGAGGAGTGAGGCTGTTCTCAGCCCCTTCGATGGTTCTGGGAGGAGAACATTTCTCTGGTGGCCGGTGGGGTCCCCAGCACCATCCATCTACCCCAATTCCCTACCAGGTGCTGGTCAGTCTCTGGAGGTGGAAACGGGCAGGGAGCACGGCTTCAGACCTGTGGGGCTGGCCTGGGCCTCCTCATCTCCGGAGTTACTATCAATAGAGTGTGACAGCTGAAGAGAGGCCAGGAGGCCTGTGTGCTCTGCACAGGGTCACAAGTGGGGGAAAGTTCTCTGGAGATCAGGGAGGTTGAGGAGTTGTTCCCAGAGGAGGTGTACTTTAAGCTGATCTGTGAAAGACAAAGGGCAAAAGCAGGAAGATGGGAACCCTATGTGCCCCCCTTCCAATGTCAGATGGGCCCGCAGAGGGGACTGAGTTGTAGTTTTTGGTCCCTGCTGGAACGTGTTAAGCACTTGCCAGGGTCCGTCTGGAAACTCAACAGGACTGGGAGGGAAGAGGTGGGCAGGGGTCTGGAGAGAGGCATGAGCACCTCTGGTCCTAGGAGCCATGCTGGAGGTGGGGTAAGTGCTTGGGTGTCAGGATTTAGGGATAGATGATGGGGGGAAAGGCTGGGTTTCTGCTTTAACCCAGTCCTTATATAAGTCTAGGCCTTCACACCGAGTCTAGGGCCCTTAGACTAAAAAATGGCCCAGTGGCCCAAGTTTTAGGAGCCTGACACAGATGTGTACTCTCTGGAACTGCTCCAGTCTACCCTCTCTTTCACATCCCTCCGAAGCCAAATTGAGAGCACTTGCGCCCATTTCATTCCCTAAAGACCTCCAGGCTCCTAGGGGAGAAGTAGCAGAAGCCATAATGGTACAGTAATGGAGTGGGCTCTGTCTCACACTAGCCCATAGACTGATGGCTTTCTGCAAAGCCCTGGAGGGGAGTTGTGGCCTCTCCTGCGCAGCTCATACCACAGACTGCGTTGTCTGGCCCTGCCCCTTTTTCGTTCTCAGCGTGCTGCTCACAGCCTCCATTTCACCAAGCTAGAAGTTGCTCCTTCCGGGCCCTCTGATCCTCCAAGGCCAGGCAATAAAATAATATGATATGTATTAATCAGAAATGACAACTCCATACATTGGTCCAGATTTTTAATGCCCATCGTCACATTTAGCTTTGCTCCAACCCTGGGAGCAGTAGGGCAGGTTTCCCCATGCTGCAGCTGGAGAAACTGAGGTTCATAGCAACAAATGTGAACTGAGCTCGCCAAAGTCTCTTGGTGCCTAAATATTCTTTCTCCCATGACTCACTGATAGATGATGCTTCTGGGAGGAAAAGGCAGCCTGGAAGTCTTGATGGATAGGAGGCAGGCCTAAGAAGACAAGCCCCTGTCTGGGAGAGATGAGCCTTCTGGTGTGGACATTCTAATGGGATGCGTCTTGCCTTACCTGCCATTTTGAAAGGAAAGATTATGGGATGTTTTTTAAGAATAGATGCAAGAGCTCTTGGGAGTGGACAGTGGTTTGGGCCAAGCTTAGGAAGAGGGAACAGTGGACAAGTGCATTAAAGAAAATTTAAAGTTCCGAAAGCTTCAAGCAGCCCACTGGCGTGTCTGGGCGCCTCTTTGGGCCTCTGTAAACAGCAAATCGATTGAGCGTCAGGCTTGTTTTCATAGCAGTCCTACACACTGGGAGTATCAGATGAAGCAAACCTTTTATTTAGTTCCTGACAGGTAATTAAATTCGCCTCTGCAATGGTTTGCAATCCAGCCAAGGAGCCAGGAGTAGCATTCTCAATGGCTATAGCTATTTGCTGGAATATTACAACTTAATTCTGCCTCTCAAGTTGCAGGCAGAGATCTTGATTCAGTGGAAAGTTTGACTCAGCCTTGGGGCTTCAGGTCCGAGATTTCATTTTTTCCAACAGGAACTTGCTCTCTGTCTCAAACATGTGAAAGCTCCATTTCCATATTTTTTCCAGAATGACATGCTGTGGGAACAACCAAAGGTTACAGAGTAAAGGAAAAAACAACAATTGGCAGTAGCAAGAGAAGGGAACCAATACTTTCCCAAAGACCCATTTCTCTAGGAACCAGGGATCATTTCAGTGACAGAAAGAAGTTCAGGATTCTGTGGTCATCACAAATGCCAGAAGGAGTTCCCATGGCTCTTTGAGAGCTTTTATAAAGCACTTGTTCAGTTGGGACCTGCAGGAGAAAGCTGACAGACTCAGTTTCCCCAGTGCTGCAGGGATGTGGTTGCTTCCCCGTGCAGCCGGCGGGACCGCAGGGGATGAGAGCTGCAATCTCAAGATTGGGAGCCAGTCTTGCTCCTTGTTCTAGAGATGAGTGAAAGAGAAGTTAGAGCTTCCAGTCCTGATCTTCCCTGAGTATTCCTTCTCTGAGCTTTACCAGGGCAGGCTCCAGGAGCTTTTCAGGATTTGCCTCTCTTTGATGGTCTGTAGTTTCACTATGATATGTCATGGTGTTTTTCTTTATCCTGGTCTGTACTTGGTTACGACGGTCCATCTCTCTTCAATTTTGGAAAGTCCCCAGCATCATCTCTTTGAGTGTTGCTTCTCTTATTCCTCCTATTCTTTTTTTTTTTTATAGAGCTTCTACTAAATATAAGTTTGAGCCTCTCAATGTATCCTTACAATCTTGTAAACTTCATATATCTAAATAAACTTCCTTTTTTCTGTCTATGCTGAATATCGAGCAAATGCCTTGGTGCTGTCTTCCAATTTATCACTTCTCTCTTGAACTGCATCCCATGTAGAATTTATCCTATTAAATTTTTTATTTCATCAGTGGTATTTTTATTTCCATGATTTTGGCTTTATTTTATATCTCTTAATTTCTTTTTTATAACTTAAAAAATCTCATTGCTATTTCTTCTTTTTCTCCTTTTACCTCCTTTATCTGAGCATGCAGATTCTAAATTTGTTTTCAGACCTCTGTTATTTTCATTATATTTGGAGTAAATTTATTTACTGATTGTTCATTATTTAGGCTATTTTTCTGAGTATTTAGAATTTTGTTTGCAAGCTCATTTGGAATAGAGTTTTGTTCTTTTTCTGTCTCTCTCTTTGCATGTACCCATCTGTTTAGCAGGTTAACTTGTTGGGGTTTTTTGTTTGTTTCCCACAGTGCCCCAGGAATCCTGTCTGGGCCCAGGCCTGTTGTTTGTGACTCAGGTCTCCTGTCCTGGCTTTAAGACTGCACTATTTCACCCTGCCCCCAATAAACCAGGGCCTTGAGCAGAACTGAGAATTATTTCCCACCTCATTCCACGGGTCGGAAGCCCCATCCCAACCCCTGGTTTCAGACCATGACTCTGGATCCAGCTCTTTTGCCTCCATGGGGCACCTTTAGGCCCCTCTCTCCTGCAATAGTTGTGCTGCTGCCTGTTTACTAGCTCGTCTTTCCATGTGGCTTAAGGCCCTCGGCAGGGCTTATGTGGTTTTGAGCAATCAGAACTATGTCTTTGTAACTTTCTCATCTCAAATTTTGTATAATGCTACTGTGATTTGGAGTGCAGGAAGGCTTCCAAGCATGAACTAATTAATCCTGCATTGATGAGAAGTTCTGGGGCATGATCTTGAGCCTTTGCAAAGAGAAACAGAGGAAAGGAGGCCTTATGTCCCTATCCCTCCAGAAGCTTCTGGGACACAGCATTTGCTAAGAAGATCTGGAACATGTCAGCAAGTGCTTGAAGGATGTAAGAGAAGAGACACATGACTAAAACACAGAGCAGAATTATAGAAACCTCATTATTAAAAAATTTCACTTCTAAGGGTGCTTGGGTGGCTCAGTCGGTTAAGCATCTGACTCTTGATTTCGGCTTCGGTCATGATCTTGGGATCATGGGGATTGATCCCCACATGGGATCAAGCCCCACATGCTGAGCATGGAGCTTGCTCCAGATTCTCTCTCCTCTCCCCTCTCCCTCTGCCCCTTCCCCCACTCACTCACTCTCTCTCTCTCTCTCTCTCTCTCTCAAATAAATAAGTAGACTCTTAACAAAAAAAAAAACAAAAAAAATCTTGTGGAGCCTGGGTGGCATCGGTCACGATCTCAGAATCCTGGTGTTGAGCCCATGTTGGGCTCTGCAAGGAGTCTGCTTCTCCCTCTGCTCCTGCCCTTCCCCCTTCCCCGCTTGTGCTCATTCTCTCTCTCTCCCACAAATAAATAAATAACATCTTTAAAAAAACATAATCTTCACATCTTACCTCTGCTTCCATGCTGCATGATTCTAGCTCTAACATCACAGCAAGGGAAATCCACATTACATTTGAACACCTCCAGAGAGGAGGACCAACTGCCCAGCAAGGCAGCCTTTTGCATCTCTGCCTAGCTGTGTTCTTCCCTTTCCAACCTGAAATCCGTCCCCCTTTAGCTTCTTCCCAATGAGGTTCATCCCTCCCCGGGGAACCATACAGAGTTGCTCAATCACTCTTCCATCTGGCACGTGTTAATGCTCAATAACGCTCTCTACAATTATTATTTCTGAACACCCTTAACCCAGCCAGCTCCCTGTACGCTTCTTGCCCCGTCGTTTCACAGCTCACCCCCAGGTGTGATGTGGTTTGGCAGTCTGGTTCTGCTGCCCGGACTTTTCTGACGCTATAGTAAGACCACTATTACGTTTCTCAGAACAGGAAAAGGGTTCCCGGTTGCACTCCCTCCTGCCGTTGTAATGGTGTGTGCCCCTTGCTCACAGAGGGAAAGAAAGGCTCCTAAAGCCTCAGGTGGGGCAGATCAACCTTTCTTTCCTCAAACCAAAGTGGGTGAAGGATCCTGGGATTGATTCAGGAAGCCTTCCTGGGGAGCAGTGAGAGCCGGAAGTTCTGGCGCCAGCCAGGAACTGAGAGGCAATGGCCTGTTGTACCATGTGCAAGTAGTGGGGACCCCAGAACCCTGAGTTCCAGCATCAGGGCCCTGAGGTGGGTCACAGGGTAGGAAGACAGCCCAGCCAATATCTCTTGTCCCTACCAAGATCACCTAATTGTTCCTCTCCAAATAATCATAATGATGAAAAGTGTTCCTGGGGCTAACTCTGGACTTCTGGCTGAGTCACTCTGGGGTTTCCTGATTCAGCACTGAAATATGGGCATGTCTCATGGGCCTCATGGCAAAGTCTTTTGGACACCGACAAAGTAAATTCAGCCCAGAAGTCAGCTCATGTGTGGCTAAGTGTTGAAAGTGTTGAACCCATAGGTCTGGTCATCCCTTGGCCATGATTTGGGGAAAAGACATTTCTCCTTTAACGTTTGAAGGTTAGAAGGAGGAGAGGAACGAGAACAGAAAAGAAAAGGAGGAGGAAATAATCCATTTTAGAAAGCCTCCGAGAAGTTCTTCAAGTACTGGTGCGTTCTCAGAGTTCTAGCATGCTGGTAGTCAGGGCCAATAAAAATCTCAACGCCAGTCCTGAGTATGGGTGTCAGGAGGACTCAGGGCCTCTGAGGACAGTGGAGCTGGGACAGGGGTCTTCTGGAGCTCTTGCAGTCATGGTGCCTCATTCGGTGGTGCCCGTCTGGGATTCTCCACAGGCAGAAGGGACAGACCGATGCTGCCATTTTTCCAGGGCTGAGGGGCTTATTACATTTACAGATTCGCCAGAGAACGTATGTGTTTTATAAATGGAGCAAACGCCTTATGTTTCTGATTGATGGGCCATCAGTTGCACAGTTGTTGGGCAGTGATTGATTTTCCAACCCAGCTGCTCCAGCTGTGCCACAGATGCTCCTTGTCTGAAGTCAGAGGGCTGGTGTTGTAAGCCATAGAGAAGATCCTAATTGGAGTGATCCCTGAGAAATGGGCCATTGTAATGGCTAACAGCCATTAATGTGGGGCTTTGCTTGGGGTGCTAAACCACAGGCTCTCCCTTGGTAATTGCCATTCCCAGCTGGATAGGTGCCATTTTGAAATTCACAATGGCATCGTGGAGGGGGCTGGGCTGAAGTTTACTCTCACACAGTTTGTGGAAACAAAACTCTGTTTTTAAAAGATCTGGCTTTAAAATTCAAAATTAATACGTGCTTATTTTTAAAGGTCTTAAAATATATAGAAAGATAAAGTCAGCCACATTCTCACAGTCCATAGATAACTGTGGTTAATATTTCAAAGTATTTTGTGTGGCTCATTTTATTCTATTTGAGTGTGACACAGACACACACACTTTTTTTTTTTTTTAAGTTGGGAACATACTTTAAACAGAATTCTAGGTCGTATTTTTCATCTTTATGTTACAATTAGAAACACAACATAAGCCTTTAAAAAATTTTTTTAAGGTTTTAATTTTTTTATTTAACAGAAAGAAACACATCAAGAGAGGGAACACAAGCAGGGGGTGTGGGAGAGAGAGAAGCAGGCTTCCTCCTGAGCAGAGAGCCCAATGTGGAGCTTGATCCCAGGACCCTGGGATCATGACCTGAGCCGAAGGCAGATGCTCAATGACTGAGCCACTCAGGCGCTCCAACATATGCCTTTAAATTACAAATAAAATTTCTGAAGAAGCAAATGGTGTAAGCTTGGTGTAGTTAGAGAGAGGCCTGTTCCACAGCAGCACAGGATGGAGATGACACCATGGCAGATACTCAGGAGACCTGGTTTATAGGACTGTTTTGCCCTGGCATTGCTTATGCTGGGAGCCTAACCCAGAAACCAGGGTTAGGCACTAACACCTGCCTTATGTCTCTCAAGGGGCCGAGCAGCACCACACTGGAATCAAGGCATACAATAAGGGGGAAAGGCTATCATTATTGCTCGAGAAAGCAGAACGTTCCAAGCATGTCAGTTGCATCCATTTGTAGAGTCTGGTTAATCAAAAATGACCCTATTTCATTAGAGCATACTGACGGACAACACAGCACCGGCCCTCCCTGTGGGTTTTTACTGCAGAGGTGACAGGGGCATAAGAGCACCTTTTATAACTGCAGGTGGGTAGAGCTGGGACTAGGTGCTCCCTGGAGGCCTCTTAGAGCTCTGACATGTGTCATTTGGTATCCTTGAAAGCGTTAATATAGCATTTCTTTTAAAGCCTCTGATGAAGAACTTTCACTGCTCCCCAAGTTCTTCCCCCACTAGTCCACAGAGGAGGAACTTTCTGACAGCATTGTTCCTAACACTGTTCCTAACACTGACTTTGTACTGTGGGTGGGGCGAACCAGTTCAAAGCTCTGAGGTTCCCTTGAGGCCTAGAGGGGTGACTGACCACACCTACAGGTGATGCCTCTTGCCAGGGTTGCTGCCTGAGCGGCTGGGGGGTTCAGAAGGCCCCTCTAGTTGGGGGTCTGGGGAAGGCAGCAGAGGAGTGTCTCTGGCTGCTGCCCTCTTGTGCCCAGGAGACCCATGCCGAGGATTTCTGTGGCCAGTGAACTCCTCCAACACCCGGGCCGGGATCAGGCCCACTTCTTTTAAGCCAACCTATATAGGACTACTGGTGGCCTGTGGTGTAAATTTTAGTGCCATAATTTGAAAAAGGACCAAAAATATCACTTTTAGGGCTTTTTATTCCAGGAGAGTAAATGAAACTCCTAAGAGCTCCCTCTTGAGCTGGGGAGTTTTGGTCCCTGGGCCAGTCCATGCAGACTTGATGTTTGCCTAGTAAAATGCTCACAGCAGCGAGCATCGGGGTTCAGAGCTTTGCGGGCGCATTAGAATCGCCTGAGGTTCCAGCCCAGCCCAGTCAGATCAGACCGTCTCAGGGTGCAGCCCAGGCAGTGGTTTCAGGGTTCCTCAGATTCCTCCGGTGTTCTGCCAAGGTTAAGAACCACTGACGGACATGGTTTCACTTACTTGTGGTGCATAAGGGATATATAGAAGACAGTAGGAGAAGGAAAGGAAATGGGAGGGGGGGAAATGAAACATAAGAGACTTTGGTCTCAGAAACAAACTGAGGGCCTTGGAGGGGAGGGGGTGGGGGGATGGGAGAGACTGGTGGTGGGTACTGAGGGCACGTATTGCATGGAGCGCTGGGTGTGGGGCATAAACAATGAATCTTGGAACACTGAAAAAATAAAATAATATGTATATTTAAAAAAAGAAGAACCACTGACGGGAACGTGATAGCTGAAGAGAATGGAGCCAGTGCTCTCATTTCCAAAGTGACAAGACTGGGAGGTGACAGAACATGTTCCTTTGAGGCCACAGTTAGATGAGGGCGGGTCCAGGTCTGGGACTCACATCTTTGAAGCGTTCTTCCCTGAGTGGGGGCTGCTGAGTGACTTCTATCCGCGTGGCTGCAGCTGTGAAGCCAGTGACCAACCCCGTTTTAGTAAACTGCTGGGTTGCCCTAAGAACAGGCTGTCTTGGAGTTTTCTTTAAGCCCTGCTACTGTGGCCGAACTGAGTAGCACTAGGGACCCTAGGGAGGAGTCTTGCCTTGGCAGAGACCCCTAGAGGAGATACGGGGATATGGAGAGGACGGGAGCGGGCCCTGCCTCCCTGCAGGATGGGAGAGTGGACAGCACAGAAGCTGGGAGTGGGAGCGCCTCTCCCAGTTCCTCTCCTGCTGGGGCAGCAAGATGCTCCCGGCCTCCTGGGGCTCCCTTTTCCCAACAGCAATAATACGACCTTATTTGTATACTCTTAAGGTTTACAACTGTGTTTTCAGGAAACCTTCTCTTCTGGTCCTCTCAGTAGTGCTCCAGAGAAGGAGCAGGAGGCTCCATGAGAAACTTTACAGCCCTCAGCCTGAAGCAAGAACATCTTGGAGCCCACTTCACCCCCATCTTTAGTATTTTCTGGAAGTTTCCAAGGAGGACCTTGTGTAAGCCCGTAAACCAATCTCTTGGTATCCAACTCCAAGCACAACTCACTGTCCTTCCTGCCCAGCTTCCAGGCAGGTGGTGCTCACCCCCGAGCCCCACACCCAGGCGGCGTCAGTGGTGAAGGTGTTTTTCTGGATGGTCCCAGGATGCTGATGTACCCTCAGCACCCCCATATCAGTGCTGCTCTTGGCCGCTCCAGCCTTGAGGAGGTCTACTGGGTCCCAAATGCCTCCTAAACCTTTTCCACAGCTTCTTCTGACCCCCTCCAGCCACCCAGTCTTAGCCTGCCTTCTGGTTGTTCCTCCCACCCTCAGTCTTGTCTCTGGCGGGGCCCACCTTGACCTTTAGAGCTTCTGTGACCTATTGGAGTAAATCCCTCTTTGCTGCCAAGTATGGGGGAGGGCTGCCCTGGGGGCACCGATCGGCAGCCAGGGGGGAGGTCACCACGAACAGCTGCCCACCACCAACTGGTTACACACAGTGAAGGAAACCAGGGTCAGAGTCCCGCAGCTAGGGAGCCACAGGGTGAGAAATGCATCCTCAACTTCGGAGCCCGATTGGTGCAGGTGGTGAGAATAGTGAGCGCAGGCCAAGCCATGGTCACAGTGAACGCAGAGAGGCCCTGAAGCGCGAGGTAAGCGCAGGCGCTGGTGGCGGCTCTGGGCCTGGGCCGTGCAGGTGCGGGCACCGGCGCAGGTGCCATGCCACCAGGGTTGCGGGCTCAGGTGTGGGAGCTGGTGAGGGCGCGGAAGCAGGCTCAGGTGTGGGTACTCGTGCATGCGCGCTCAAGATGCCCACTCTCTTAACAAAGGCTCCGCGCTGGGCTGCCTCCCCGAGGCCAGCAGCCTTTGAAGCGCGCAGCCGGGATTATTTAATATAATGGAACAGTGCAACTCGACCCATCAGAGACATAAATTTCCAGGTGTTTTAAATTTGTTTTCCCGTCAGAATGGTAAATGGTGGATAGTAAAAGTCGCCACCGGGTCGAGGCTGTCGGCGCGGGGCTGCCCCAGGCAGTGCTGTGGCCCCTCTCGGGTGGGCTGGCGGCCCCCACAGTCCAGCGCCCACCAGAGGTGCCTGAGTTCGGGGCTCCCAGGACAGGAGTCTCCCAAGCCAGGAAAGGGAGTCCATGACAGGGCTGGGTGAGAATCCTAGGCCCTTCGTTTCCAGAGGGATCTCCGGACTCCTAAATCTCCTGCCCTCCATGGTCTCTGACCCCTCACATCTGTGCAGAGAAACCCACAGCCCCTCCACGCCCCAGATTAATTAGGGTGTGAGGGCCTGTAACACCCATAAGGAGGTTTCTGCTGCCCTTGCCAAGTTCAATTATGGATGCATCTGCTTTCTGATTTTTCCAAGATGGTTTGATTTTTTTTTAAAACACACACACACACACACACACACACACACACACACACAACCTGAACTACAAAGGAACAGACTGCACAGTAGCTTTTTGCAGAAGGTAAGAGATTTTGACTGCTTTTTCCAGACTCCCACTTTTTGAGATGTGTCAGAATTCATAGGGTGGCTGCTGAGGATAGATATTACTCTGAGTAATTCTGGAGAAATCTGACCCTTCCTCCCACTCCCCACTCCCTTTCACCCTTTTCCCTTCAAAGTAATAAAGAATGTCTACTTTTTATGAGGCGGGCTCCCCTGCCTGCTACCCAGAAACCTACTGTGATCCATCACTTTGAATGGAGAAATCATTTGACATTTATTTCCCAAACAGGAAGCACTGGCTCTGAGAAGGTGGAAACCCTAGAAATTAGCTGAACTTAGGAGATGAAAGTAGGAAAGGCAGTTGCCCCTTACTGAAGTGGTATTCCTTCTCTATTCTCTATGGGCAGGGCCTTATAACGACACCATAGGGTTTGGGGGGAAGCAAACCCCTAATGAAACAGCTACATTTGTTCTCAGCAGCATTGCATACATGCATGTGCGAGTGTGCACACACATGTATGTATGTGTTAGTGAAGGAGTGGGACCAAGGAGGGGAGACAGAGTTGTGAGACACATCAGGCCCGCTCGTTCTCACAGAATTTGCACACTGGTTACTAGCAGAAATGCACCACTCACAAAGCTGTGTGTGGAAGGTGTCGCCGGAACAGAGCAGAGACAGTCCCTGGGACTGAGGAATTCCAGAGCCAGAGGTGGGGCATATTCTGTCAGGCTCGTTGGACATCAGGAGAGGTCTCCTGGAGGATCGTGACATTGGGGCCAGGGCTAGGAAAAGGCAGCGGGAGGGCTAAGTAGGAGACAGGTGAACAGGAAGAAGAGGCACACAGGTGGGGTTTGCGTGGGGGGGGGGGGCAGAGAAGGCACTCGAAAGACCAGATCCAGGTGGGGCAGGGCCCCAAGTGTCCTCAGAGAGCTGCTATTCCCCCCACCCCCATTCGCCCTGCTGTTGTGCTTTCAGCCTTGATTCTCTTCCTGATGACATTCCCCCAAGAGCTGGAGAGTGCCTCAGAGGTCAACTTCTGGAAACAGGAAACAGTGATTAGCAAATCAATTAATTTAAGGTCCACTGAGCCACTGGATTACAAAGAGCAGTTATTAGTTAACTGAAGACAGACCTTGGCCCCTGATGAGAGCCCTGAATCAAGACGGCTTACCTAAGAGGAGTGCAGTCCCTACCTATGTGTGAAATTCCAGCCTCCCAGCAATGCTGATGACTGAAATGACCGAAATAAACCTGGGAGGCCACAAGTCAAACAAATAATTGGGTTGACAAATAGGAGTATAAACAAGACTTTGATTAATGAATTTCCTAATAGTTCTCTGTTTATTGACATTAGCTCAGCTTGCTCATTAGGCCTGACACTGCCCATCTATGTTGTACGGTATAATATCTTCATTCAAAGACTGCTTCGTAGCTTTTTTTCTTGGGTGTTTTATGTCTCTGAGTCCTGAGTCTCCCTGACCGGAGCCTGTACTCTGAGAACCTGCTCTCTGCATACTGAATGAAGAGTAGGATCCCAGAGCCTCCTGTGAGTGATAAAGAGAGAAGTGAGAGCAGTGAGAAGAGCCTGCAGCTTCAGCACCTGATGGCCTCGGTGCAGGGCTGAGACCTGGGCTCCAGCATCCTTTCACTCTGTCCTCTCTTGCCTTTGTCACTAGTCGCTTAACCCTGTTCTGTTTTGATTGCTCCACTCTGAGGGAGGGAATCACTCCGAGGGTGACCCTGCTCCTGGTGTCACAGGCGTTGCAAAGAGCCCCACAGTGAGGCGGGAGATGAGACAGGACACTGATAGGCCATTCGAACAAGAGCTTCCCTGTGGCTGGGCTTGGTCAGGACCTAGCTTCTTACACGGTTGACCTTACTAAAGTGTTTTCACGGGCCTCAGCCTCCGAAGGCCGGAACCCACGACAGGGTTTGTCCTGGGAGGGTGCCAGCGTGCCTCTGGTTAGTCACCCATCCCTAGCCAGTGCGTCCCTGTCAAGAGCATGGGCCCTGTGGTCCTGCGCCAACATTCCAGCCTGGGCGGCGGGCTGCTGCTTTGGCAACTTGGTCGAAAGCAAAGGCAGGAGGAGCTGAAGTTGTAAATACCAGTTGTATTTTTATTGGTCATCTGCGACTTCAAAGCTTTCTCTGCTTTAAAGGAGGCCCAAGCAGGTATCCAGTCGGCTCCCGAGCTCCCGGCCTTGGTGCCTTATTGATTTTCAATGTGGCTTGACTCCCAGGTGGGCAGACTTCAAAACGACCTGTATTTTTCTGCTGTCAGCTTTCCATCCCTGTTAGTTTCCGTCTCCTGCGAGATTCGGGTTGTGTGGGAGAGCAGCTCTGCTTCCGTCAGTTTTCTCTCAATAATTTTCTCCTGGACAGGATTTCAGTCAGCCAGGGTCACTTTTGCTGGGCTTGCATCTCGCGTTGTTTGTACCGAGCCAGACCAGCTGCTGGCAAGTGTGAGGGAGAAGATGCAGTCCTTGCCCTTAAGGACTTCACCCGTATTGGTCCATCTCAGTGTGTTGTACGTGTGACCACTCTGGAAGGTGTGGCCTCGGTAGAGGGTGGGGCCCGTGACCCCCGGCTTAACACAGACTCTTCAGCCTCAAGCCAGCAAGTGTCTTTTGAGCTATTGTGTGCCTAGCTGTGAGAACTAGAACATTCATTAAATGTCTACCATAGGCAGAGAGCACTGAGCTTCGCTAATGCTGACTGGCAGCTTTTCTTAAATTTCCTGTGAGTTCTCTATTGCTCTGGGAAGCAGGTTATTCCTAGCCCCTCTATAAATGAGTAGGGTTGGCTTTGCAGGGACTTCATGACTACCCCGAGCTCACTCAGCAGGACCTCGCCTCTGGGCTGCTCTGGCTACCACACTGGGCCGGAGTGTGTCTGTGCACCCTTGTGTATCGCAGGGAGAAGAAGGAAAGAGAACTGGAAGCCTGTCGCCTCATCAACAGACAGACGTGTTCCTGTGGCATAAACAAGCAACATGAGGCTTCTGTACGCCACTAGTAAGAATAGCAGGCCCTTGCACCACCCGGCCCAGCTGCCAGCGACCGGTCCGGCGTGTCACCAGTGTCAGCTCATCCTTATGAAGAAACTGAGGCACAGAGTGGGTGAGTAACTCTCCCGAAGCATCACAGACGTGGCAGGGTTGAGATTCAAACCCAGAGCGTATCTCAAACACTCATTGAGTTTCAGGACTACCGGACAGGGACGCCTGCAGCGTGGACAGAGCAGTCCCTGCCCCTGAGAGATTTTTCTGCCTGTTCTGCCACACGTGACCTCTTCTAAGGCTCCAAAGAGTGGGGAGACAGTGAGCCAGGCCTCGGCATCAACCCCTGTCCCTTGATTGACAAGGCACCGAAAAGTCAGGCGGGTGCCTAGGGTTACCCAGACCACGGCCCAGCCTCCCAGCTCGCTGCCGGAGGAGTTGCTACAGGGAGGAATGTTGGGACGTTGAACAGAGGTTTGGTAGAAGTGCCTCGCCTGCAGACTGGAGCATACAGGTCTGTGAAAGCAGTCTCCTCCACAAGCAGTTCCTCTCCATCTGCCATGGTCACAGAGTGAACCGGGAATGTGACTTTTGAGACTATCAAAGAAGGAGGCGGGGCAGGCTAGGGAGAAGCTGGGTCCGGATCCAGGTCTGGGGGAATTCCCTGGCGCCCTGGGCACAGGCCTTCTGCTCTGTAGCCCGCTGGCTCAGCTGTGCAGGGAGAGAGGCCTTTGAAGTCACAGACCACCAATAAAATTGCAGCTGGCACCAGGAGCCCACAGGACTCCAGGCGCAAGATTTTACACCACTGAGGGGCTGGGCCAGCACCGAGGGGATTGGAATGTGCCCTGGACTTCTCCTGCCTCTGCAGGAGCCACCAGGGTGCCTCAGCCCCTGGCCATCCCGTCGCTCAATCAGTCAGAACTGCAGCAAGGGTCCATCACTACAGAGGGACGAGAGAAGAAGCAACTAGCAGGCCAGAGCTGATGCTTTGGACGACAGAGCACAGGCAGTAAATAGCCCCAGTGGCAGCAGACTGTGAATCCAGGCCCATTGTGGGGACACAGTGATTCTCTGCTGAGATGGTGGGGGCCAGATGGCCAGGCCAAGGGAAGGAGAGAGCAATGAGGGCCAGAGTGGTCATAGAGCAACCTCCCGAGGTTTCAGCATGGACAGAGACATGCAGGCTCGAATAAAGGAGCGCTCTCCTTTCTCTTGGCCTCTTTGTCCTTTCTATTTCCTTGCCTTTCTGCTCTTTCCTCAATCACTTGTAAACTGATTTTGTATCTGGCCCTGTGCTAGCAGTGGCCGCATTTCCTTTCTTAAGAAGCTCAAAATCTGAGACAGGCTTGAGAATGAACTTTGGATCAGGACCTGGAGGAAGAAGGCAAAGGGCAGGGGAACCTGGTCAAGCATCGTGGCGACCCTTGGAACTCTGAGCACAGTGGGGAGCAGACTTCACCTGTGGCATCATCCTCATCCACACCCAGAGTTTTCTAGTGCCCTGCCCCCTTCCTCTTGGGAAGCAGCTGTTCACTCAACCCTTTAGAGGTGTTTGGTGATGGATGGGTTAACTCTTCGAGGGTGGTCAACAGATGATGTCCCAGGGATTGGACTGAGTAGGGACAGCCATTATCTGGAAGCTGTCGCCAGAAATAGGAGCTGAAATGGAGACCACACACATAGGAACTGGTCCAAGGGATGAGTAAGGAAGGAGGCCGGAGGAGAGAGGAGGATGGGTCAGGGGCGGGGGACTTCACTGCAGCCTGCCTCCAGACCACAAGCAGCTCTCCTACTTGGGCACACGTACTTAAAGGAGGAAACTGACTGGCCCAAAGGAACAGAAACCTTAACAGAAGACTGTAGAGTGTGCAAGGGCAAGACAGGCCTGAAGAATGGGGAGCATTTTGGTGTCCCTGTTCAGATCAAGCCTCACAGGTGGCTTGCTCACTGCCCCTCCTCCTCCTCACCCATCCCACTGCTTGGTCTTTTAAGAGGGATGAGCTCAGATCAGGGAGACAACAGCGCTAAGGGAATTTTAGGTCATGGGGATTGGCTCTTGCTGCCTTACAAAGCTTATTTGTCTTGGACAAGCAAACTCTTCCCTGCGACTTGTTTAAGTGGGAGAGGGCCAGCACCTGGGAGGGGTGGCTGGCATGACGAAGGGCAAGTGGGCCCAGATCCCATGCACCCTGGCACAGCCGGTGCATTACCCAGCAAGGTGACCAAGCCTGACTGCTGTGTCCTATTTAGGGCCATAGGGGAAAACCATCATTCTGGTCAGGCGCTAGGGAAATGGTTTACCGGGGGACATTTTTCTACTTTATCCTGTGTGTCGAGCTTCTGTACCCACGATCAAATCAGTGTCAGACATTTGGCTGGAATGTAACCAGGAACTGGGGCCTACCTGCTGTGTGCATACAGCTCAATGCACGACACAGTTCATGCAGCTAAGCCCACATTTGCTTTTGGCTAATTGTTGACGAAGACATTGAAATGTGGAGAAAATCTCTCTCTAGAAACATTGAGCAGGTTGGCATTTAAAAAAAAAAAAAACTAAGTCTTTAGAATGTACGCAGGCAGGTAAGGCTTGTTTCCTTCGAAGCTGTCACCTAGCCAGGCCAGCATTCATTGAGATGTACATACTTTCCTTCAGATCCTACCTTGTCACAAAAAGAAGTTGAGGTACCAGACAGTGAGGACCTGGATGTTGCTGAGCAACCCTTGTTGTATGTGGCAAAACCCTTGCTCAAACTGTGCCTAACTTAAGAAGGGAGAATGTATCCTGCCTCAGGCCGTAGCCATAGAAGAAAGGATGAGAACGGGTCAGACTTCCTGCGAGTTGGGTCTTGTTGCTTTTTACTAAATGTCGTCAGAGTGAGGGCAAATCAGGCCAGCTAGCATTAGCTGGTCTGTAAGAACAGAGGGTCAGAAATGTGGCTTTCTAAGGTGCCTCCCTTTGCAGCCTGAAATCTAAATTGACCAGGAGTTCAGTATTTTGGAGCCTTACTGGGTTTGAAAAAGTGGGATGTTGTGATTCACGGTAAGAAATCCTGGCACAGAGCTCCTGAAACATGTGAATTTCTGAGGTGCTGAAAAAGGTCATGTGTCTTTTGTTATGTCAGTGGGGTGACTTTGGGAATGCCCTGTAGGTCACCCAAGAGGAATCAACCAATTGATTAGAGAGTTGAATTTACAGTCTTACCACTGGGGGAGGGGAGAGGAGCTGGCGGTGAATGATTTAATCATTCGTGCCTATATAATGATGCTTTCATCCAACATCAAAAAGGACAGTCAGGAGAGGTTCCAAGTTGGCGAATACAGGGAGACTTGGGGAAACTGGTGTGCTTAGAGGATCTTCCGTCCCCTCTCCCCATCCCTTGCTCTATGTTAGTCTCTTCGTCTGGCTACTGATTCTTATCTTTTGCCATGGCACAGGTGATCTAGCAAATTAATTGAACCCGAGGAAGGATGATGGGAACCTCTGATTTCCAACCAGTCAGGCAGAAGCATCTGGGACAAGCTGGGCTTACAGTTGGCATCTGAACTGAGGGGCAGTCTTGCAGGACTGAGTTCTCAGTCTGTCGAATCTGGTGCTATCTCCTGGTAGGTAGTGTCAGAATTGAGTGGAATTGTAGGACATCTAAGCTGGTGTCAGAGAATTTCTTGGATACATAGAAACCCCCGAAACACATTGGAAGTAAGGATCAGAATCATTAAAAAGCCAGCTGCTTCTTGGGTGCCCGGATGGCTCAGTTGGTTGAGCACCCAACTCTTGGTCTCAGCTCAGGTTTTGATCTTGGGGTCACACGTTCAGGCCCTGAATTGGGGTCCATGCTGGCTGAGGAACCTACTTTAGGGGAAAAAAAAAAAGTCAACTGCTTCTGTGCCTCCAACTGAAGCAGAAGTTAAGTGGCATTCGAAACGCCATAGATTTGGCCAGAGATGTTCTGTCATACAGCCATGGGAGCCTGGTGGTCTAGGGGGACACAAGGATGGAGCTTCCCACTCAAGCCTCTGTTTCAAACAGCCTCAAGATAGTTGTCCTTAAACGGAGAGCCCTTGGCAGGGCCCAGCAGTCTGTAAGTGGAAGAAGAGCTTTGAATAGGCAAGAGCTTTCGTAGAGGTTTCTTGCCCATGGATTGATCAGAAGCAAAAGCATTTCAAAAGCATTTGAGCAAGTCATTTTACCAAAGGAACCATAATCCTGTCTTTGAAAAACTTGTTCAATCCTTAAAATCATCCCTGGGCACCCAGTTCTGTCCTATAGGAAGGAACCTGAAGAGCCTGAATAGCCCAGTGAGAGTCCACACAGGTGGTAGAACAGGGGTTCCATCAGTGAAGATGGCCCTGTATATAAATGTATATTAAGGGTACTATGCCCTTAATGTACAAAACTTGAAAAACCAAGATAAGGATCTCCTCATGCCACCCTCCTTCCAAACCTGCAAATGACCTAGTGTTCTGTCACATTATATGATTTTGGTACTAGTCAGGCTTTTTTCTAGGAACTTCTGTTTATATGTTTACTTGTTTATATATGCATCCACTAAGAAATTACATTATGCTCTCTTTACTCTTTTATATTCCACTTTTTAAACTTATCATTTTATGATATCATCTCTTTGTCTTAATTTTTCTTCTCAAACATGATTTTTTTAATGGCTGTATAATATCCCACTATGCAGAATTCCTAAAGTTGGACATTCAGGTTATCTTTTTGACCTTAGGATCAATTCCTAACATGGAAATAAATACCAGGCCACAGTACACATACATTTTTGCAATTTGCTACGACTGCCTACCTCCTTCTAGCATAGCTCTTACCAGTTTACGCTTCCTCTGGCTGTCTTTGAATGTGCCCATTTTCCCATTCCCTCTACTACATAGGCTGACACTCACTTTCATCTTGAGGATGATGAGGTCTGAGGCCAGCACTGCCCCTGTGCAGTAGAGCTGTGGCTTGAGTGCTTTTGGCTCTGGCCACCCTGGAAGATGATACACTTTTGCATATTCACACTGAAGGTTTTTCTCTGATCATCTCCTTGCTGAGCTGCCCCAAAGCCTGTGGATGACCATCAGTGTGATATCTCTAGCTGTACTTCATCGCAGGATGGTCCTATGGGTCCTTGCAATCATCTGCAGAAATCCCAGCTGCTCTCTTAAGGCAAATACCCAGAAGGAAGAGACACCCTAGGTTCTGAGCACACACGGAGGCAGGAATCATCCAGCCACAAATCCTCTAGTGCTTACTTGAGAGAAGAGATGTGGCATCTTTCCTCATTAATAGTCATCTCCATGACTCCCAGATTGTTCTTTCCAATGTAAAGACCTGCTGTTATCACCAATAGATCCTCTGATAACAAAAGTAGTCCTTGTTCTTGGTAGAAATTAAAAAAAAAAAAAGTGTAAAGAAGAAAATAAAAGTCATATGTGGCCTCCAGGAAAAAACCCACACTGTTGACATTTTGATATATGCATTTCCAGAATCCTCATCTCTACATGTTTTTCTCAGAACTGAGATCATGTAAGTGTACAACTTGCTTTAAACATTATAAAGAGCTTCAAAGGGACCAAGATTTGTCATAAACATTTATGATCCCTGCATAATATTCAAGCACAAGTATTCTAGAATTTTTTGGCACATTCCCCTATTACTTCATGTTAAAGTGTTTCCAGTTTTTTATAACAATCTGTAATGCTTCATAAGTATCTTTGTGCGTAAAGCTTTTCGTCATTTGGATTATTTCCCATAATCAATTCCCGTATGTGGAACCGTGGGTGTGTCAAAAGAAAGATGCATGGCTCTAGGTGACGTGGAGGAATATTACTTGGGGAGCACTCTGTCTGTGGGCTACATCCCACCAGACTGAGATTAAGGATCCGTTGGATAATGTATGGGTCACCGTCAAAGGCTGAATGATGTGTCCTCCAAAGATGTCCATGACCAATTCCCCTGAACCTGTAATTGTGTTACATGGTAAAAGGGGCTCTGCAGATGTGACTTGATTAAGAATTTTAAGATAAGAGTTATCCTGGGTCATCTGGCTGGACCAGTATAATGACAGAGGCCCCAGTTATGGGGAGACTGGAGGATCAGAGTTATAAAAGGAGATGTGGGAACAGAAGCAGAGATCAAAGAAAGAAAGGGAGATTTAAAGATGCTACACTGTTGACTGAGGAGAGATGAGGGGACCATGAGCCAATGATGCAGGTAGCATCAAGAAGCTTAAAAAAGCAGGGAAGATTCTCCCTCAGAGTTTAGAAGGAGTGAGTCCTGCCAACACGATTTTAACCCAGTGAGGCCGCTTTGGGGCTTCTGACCTGCAGAACTGTAAGAGAATAAATTTGTATTGTGTTAAGCCACGAGGTTTGTGGTAACTTGTTATAGCAGCAACAGGAAATGAATACAGTCACTGACATAGATGAAAAATATGGTCTAAGTCACATTCCCATACATGACTTTCAGATATCCGTGTTTAATACACAGCTTACTTTCTCACTGCCACCAGTCCTGGCGACTCTGCGCAGCACATGTCCTCCACGGAGCAGCTCAGGGGTCCGTGAGGGCCTACGTCCAAACCCTAGGGCCTCCTTCATCAGTGAGGCGGAAGAGAGAAGGAAATCCTTGCATGGGTGTTCCCCTGCCTTGGGCTGGGAGTGCCTTCCTCTCACAGCCCCGGGGCAGAGGCCAGCACCTGGCTCTGCCTGGCTCTAAGGGGCCTGGAAAGCGTAGACTTCCTGCTGCCACCAAGGGAATGGGAACTGAGGATTCACAGACACCAGTAGGCCTACTGTGCAGTGCGTACAGGAGATGTGAGAAAACGGTCTCTACTCTTCTGACCCTGTAGCTCAGAAGTGCTCCAGTGACTCACATCTGCGAGTCTCGTGGTGTAGATTCCAGGCCTCCTGACCAGTTCCGAGACGAGCCAGCAGACAGGTGCCTCAACCTGCCAGTCCCAGTCCCCTGAGATTCAGAAACTGAATCACACATGCAGTAGCGCTGTTCTTGGGAAATGAGTGGTTTGTCTTATTATCTAAATTTTGAACATCTTAAATATCCCTCCCAAGAAGGCACCTGGTTCAGAGAACAGCAGAGGAACTGTGACACTCTGCGGAAGGCCAGCTCCCACCCACTCCCCTTCCTCCTGCGTTCTCTGTTTTTATTCATTGCGGTGTCATGTTCCTCATCACCCAGGCTCAAAATCTTGACATCTGTGCTGAGTTTCACTCTTAAGGACCTCACATCCAGTCAGCTCCCAAATCCTGCTGCTTCTGTCTTCGATTGGTCTATGGTCTCTGCCTCCTCCTCCTCACCCTGCCTTTCTCACTGCCTTCTGCCTGCTCTCCTGGGTAATTACTGCCTCCGAACCCATCACCCTGCCCCGACCTGGCAGCTGGCTTCACACCCTGTGGGTAGCTCTCATTGGTGCTTCCCTGCTCCCAGCCCTCCAGCAGCTTCCCCCCAGCTTATAAGTTTATTCCAGACTCCTAGTGATGTCTCAAGGCCTCTTGCCATGACTCCAGTCTTTTTTTAAGATTATTTATTTATTTATTTGAGAGAGAATACAAGTAGACAGAGGGTCAGAGGGAGAGGGAAAAGCAGACTCCCTGCTGAGCAGGGACCCTGAGGGTGGGACCGACTAAGCCCCCCAGGTGCCGCTGCCATGACTCTAGTCTGCCTCTCCAGTTTCATCTCCTCTGTGGATTACATGGCGGCCACACTGGATCGTGGACACTCCATGAGCCTGTCGCAGGCTTCTCCATCTCTGGGCCTTTAATGTAATAGCACAGATGAGAAGACTGCCCCTCGTTTCCCCCACCTTTTGGCCTATTGAAGTCCTACCTGTCCTAAGGTTTGCCCAAATGTCCTTTCATCCACAAGGCCTTCCCACCTGTCACATGGAAATGCGTTCTTCTATGCATTACCTCGTCCTTTCAGATTATCTCGAAGCTTTATCAAATCAGCCTCATGTTAAGGTTATTTATGTAGAAGTTTTACCTTGTGCACTAAACTACAAGCCCCTGGAGGGCAAGGAAGGCAAGCCCCTTGTGGTTTCTATCTGTGCAGGTCCTAGGGAGCCTAGCAGAGTTCATATTTGAGCTGGTTCCCCATCCACATGCAGACAGGCTGAGAGTCAGAGAAATTAAAGAGGTTGCACCAGGTCAGAAACTACAGCCCCAGCTCACAATGTGGTCTTTTCCCCTTGACTCCAGCATTGACCATTTAGCCACACATTCTCTAGGTGCCACCCATAGTCAAGCCTAAGCCCAGCATTGGGTGCTGATGAATAAGATAGCAGCAGTCCTCATTGGTGGCTATGGCAGTGAGAAGGCAGGGAAAAAAGGAGACACACGTCAGTGCATGGTAACAAGTGCTGGAGGAGAGAAGCAGAGTGCTAGGGCAGCATTGAAAAGCAGCGTCTTCCCAGGCTTGAGGTGCTGAGGGCAGGCAGCCAAAGCTTTCCTGGGGTACCGTTGACTAAAACAGCCAGGTGAGGAGGACTAAGAAAAGAATGGCTTTCATGCAGAGAGAACAGAATATTTACAGGCTCTAGGGTAGGAAGTGGTAAGGGCTAATAGAAGGCCAGGGTGACTGTAGCATAGGGAGGGAGGGACACATTGGCAGGAAATGAGACTGCTTAGGGAAGGGTGTCCTGGCCACTTGCAGGAGAAGCTGTGGCTGGAGGTGGGGTGGGAGAAGTGAGCAGGCACTGTCGAGTGGAGGGGAGATGAGTGGAGAGATCACTGGAGACAGCAGCCCAGAGGGAGCAGAGACCTAAGGTAAAGACATCCCTGCGGGACAGAAGAAAGCAAATGGGCTGCTACCTCCAGCAACCCTCTCAATGATCACGTGCGGCCAGCCCGTGCTCGGAAGGGCACTGGAGTAATTCATGCCTAATTTCTGCCGGTTTGGGCAGACTGGGTAGGGAAGTCAGTTCCTCCACACATCTTTGTGTGGCTTGACCAGGACCTGGAGCCTCTCTGGCTTTCATTTTCAGAACCACATAGTGAAACGGGTAAAGCCTCTCAGTCCATGCCAGGAAAACCATCTAGATTCCCTGACAGAATAGGACCCTAGTCATCCTCTAAAGAGTAACTATTATTTACCCTTCCTTAGTTTTCATTTCCCCCTGATGAGGGGGTCTGTATATGAAAGAAAATAGTTTAGAAACACACGCGCACACACACACACACACACACACACACACAATTCGCCGCTCTAAGAATGCGTCATTGCAGACGGACCTTTGCAAGGTGGATAGACCTTTGCTGTTAAACACACACACACACACACACACACACACACACACACACACACACACACAAACCCTCCCCCAAAAACGCAGCCAGCCACTCATTGGATTAAGAGTGTAGAAAAGCAAACGTGTTCAAATCTTAAACACATCATAATTTTAAGCATCCACAAGTGTTTAGAAAGTGTTAGCTGCTATGAGCACATACATCCATTTACTAGTTAAACATCATAACCTGTTTCTTTTCTAAACACGTGGGCAGGGGAACAGAGGACAGTTAACATGTTAAACACACTGACATGTTTACAATGTGTTGCAAGAAGGTGTTTAACTTTTTTGTGCTCCAAAGCTAAACACTTTGGAAGTAGAAGGTTGGCTAATCCCACCCCCAGTTAGTGTGGCTATCACCTAGCGGTCGCCTCGGCTCTGACCAGATGCGCCTTTGGAGCCATAGCCCATCCGTGACAGAATGGCTTCCACGAGGAGCAGTGCAAGGCTGCTTTACTGCAGAGTCGTGGGTGCAGATGAAATGGATGTTTCAGAAAGGAAACCGGAAAAGGACTTAGTCCTGGATCCAAGAATTGCCCAGCCCAGACAATGCCGCAGTCAGCACGATCCATTTCTTCTCTCAGGTGTTGGGTCTGTCCTGCTGGTGGGAGGTTCCGAGGCCTCAGACCCAGGCTGGCTGGGGCCTTGGTCTCTGCCCCACACTGGTTCAAACTTTCATAGAGGATGAACAGAGTCCCAGAAGCTACTTTGGAAAGAGAGACAGAGCGAAGAAGAAGGAGGGAAGAAAGGGCGGGTATTTGTTCCCTATGGCTGCCACGTGGTGCCTGAAACAATGTAAATTCATGGTCTTACAGTTCTGGAGGTTAGAAAGTCCTTGAATGGGTCTCCTTGGGCTAAAGTCGGGCATCAGTGGGGCTGTGTCCCTTCTGGAGGCTCTAGGGAAGACTGTTTCTTGCCTTTCCAGCTTCTAGAGGCCACCCACATGCCATGGCTTGTGGCCTCCTTTCATCTTCAAAGGCAGCGATGGGCAGCGGAGAATTTCTCTCCCTGTGTCACTTTGGCACTGCCTCTCTCGCCTCTCTCTTCCACTTCCAAGGACCAGTGCTCACCTGGGTGATCCAGGATCCCCTTCTTAAAGTCCATAACCTGAACCCCCCCTTGCCAAGCAACCACATTCAAGATTCCTGAGATTAGGGCAGAGACACGTTTGGGAGGCATCATTCTGCCTGCCTCGGGGTGTTACGGAAAGAGACAGAGAAAGGGAGAGGGAATAGGAGAAAAGGAATTACATGAAATGATGCAAAGTTGGAGTCCTGTTTAGCCTGGACTTAGAGGCCATCTCAGACAAGTGTGAGCCAAAGGGAAGAGGCTGGCGCTTGGTCACAGTGTATGCCATTTCACGGGTCTAGGTGCTATTCCTAAAGTCCATTGAGTCAGTTAGGGTGTGGGCTCAGTTGTTATAATAAAACACCCCCACATACAATGGCTTAGACAAGAGAGAAGGTTCTTTTTAATGGTAATGGCAGAGGCAGTTGGTCCGGGACCCCTGCTCTCCCACCCTCAAGCCTCTGGCTTCTGTCCCTCCATCCAAGGACATTGCTCCATTTTTGCTCAGCTTGTAGCCAGAAGGAAAGGAGGAAAGGACCAGAGGACGACATGGACATTCCTTTGTCCATGATATAGCGTGATATAGAACAGAATGTCTCAACCTTGACACTCTTTATATTTTGGGTTAGGTAATTCTTTTTTGTGGAGGGCTGTTTATGCATTGTAGGATGTTTTGCAGCACCCCAGGCCTCTGCCAGTAGAATCCCTAGTTATGATAACCAGAAATGTCTTCGGGTAGGGAGGTTAGGACCATCCCCAGTTAAGAATCACTCATCCAGGGGCACCCTGGTGACTCAGTGGCTAAGCGTCCAACTCTTGGTTTTTCAGCTCAGGTCATGATCTCAGGGTTGTGAGATCCAGCCCCGAGACAGGCTCCATGCTCAACACGGAGTCTCCTTGAGATTCTCATTCCCTTTCCCTCTGCCCCTGCCCCTGCCCCCGCTCAAGTGTGCTCGCTCTTTTTTTTCAAATAAATAAATAAGTAAAATCTTTAAAAAAAAAAACACTGATCTGGAAAAACCTTCTGGCATTATCCTATGATCCTAACAAGCTAGGCAGTCATATACCTGTCTAGAACTTCGGAGCTTTATTATAGAGCAAGAGAGAAAATGTTTGGGAACAGCTAGTAGTCTTTGAACTGGAACAGCCAGTTCCAGCATCTGGACTGCGAAATTACTGAATCCTACCTCATATCCAAGATACTGGCCTGGCATGCACAATAGGAGGGAAGGGACTAAATGTGGTCACCAGTACAGGGAATTTCTGGGGTCCTCGGCCAGAGCTCTGGATGGTCATCAGGCACCCCTGGGCAGAGCTGCCTGAGGGGGCTGTCGGCTGGGTCATCAGTGCAGTCTGGCTTCCCAAAGCTGGCGTTGGGGAGCCCAAGGCATTTCTGGGAACCTGGGCCCTGCCATTCTTATTCCATGATCATGAAATGTGACTTGACTGCCAGGGGCTCTGGCCGGGGTACTCTCAATTGTAACCTCTTATACTGCCCTTGGCGGTGGGAGGGTGACCTTGGGGTCTCACTGGCCTGGATCGATATAAGGCGATGGGTTTAAAAAACAGACAGAACTGGGTTCTAATTCTGCTTGTGCCACTTGTTAGCTGTGTGACTCCTTACCACCTTAATTTTCCTCATCCATCAATTAGGGCACTATCATGATCTACATTAAAGGAGGTTGCTGGGAAGATAAAGCTTAGATAACGTGTGAAAAAAGACAGTGCCATCCCCAAGACTTTATAAGCACTTGGTAGATGGGACTCATTTGTCCCCTTGTTCCTCAGGGTTTGCTGGGTACCTACTGTATGTGAGGCTCGGCGCTGGCTTCTGGGAAGGTGAACACAGCCGTAAGCAAACCTTCTCAGTAGTTGTACTGTTGCAGTTAGTGCTGCTGTTCAGATTGTCCTCATGATTTTAGAAACATGAGTTTAGAAACATTTTAGAAACTGACCATCTGCCAGTGGGGGGTGGGTGGGAAGGAGGTGAGGCCAAGCCAGCAAAATCTGGGGCTAAATGTGCGGCATTGCGGCTGGCTGCTGGGGTGAGGAAGCCGAGGTCCAGCCTGAATGTTTGATTGGACTCGGTCGTATAAAGTGGGAACAGGGCTTCAGAAATTCCTGGGAATTCAGAGGACATCACTTGAGATGGGGCTGCTCTCTTGGGGCTAACAAATGGAGCAGGGAGAGGTGAGCCCTGAGAAGGAAGGCAGGAGAATGGGGAAAAGCAGCTGCATAGTAGAGCTACTTTGGTCCAGTTGGAGAAGCTGAGACCGGCCTGCGGTCAGAGGTGGCTACTAGGGCCAGTCCCATTGAAGCAAGACTTGCTGATGAGGCAGGGAGGGCTGTGTCCTTGGGGGGACTGGAGCGCACCATAGATAGCCTAAGAGAAAGTCTTGTACAAGTAGATGGACCCTCACCTCCCTGTTCTGCTGTCAACCACTGTGCTGTCTCACGCCTCTTGGCAAGCTGAGTATGAGGGCAAGTTTGGGAGGCAGGTCACCTCCATTAAATTAGATAAAGATCCAGTTTCATTCTTCTGCATGTGGATATCCAGTGTTCCAAGCACCAGCTATTGAAGAGACTGCCATTTCCCCCTTGTATGTTCTTGGCACCTCGTATACTCTCCTGATCTGCCCTGGTGCCCACCGATACCTCATACACCTGCTCCACCCACAGCCATCTCCATTTTGATGGCAACTCTGTTCTTCTGATAGCTTAGGCTTGCTACCTCCATGGCTACCATCCTGCTTGGAGCCTCTGTAATGTCTCACCTGGATCCTTATAATAGCCTCCTAATTGCTTCCACCTTTGTCCCTCTGCAGTCCATTCTCAAAATAGCTGCTAGAAGGAGTCCTTTAAATTTTAAGTCAGGTTGTGCCATTTCTCTTCTCAGAACCTTTCAATGGCTCCCATTTCCCTCAGGCTCTATAGGATGTGCCTCACCATCTCAACTCGGCCTGTCTGAACTGACCTTCTACTACCTTCCTCTTCTGTGTGCCATGCCGGTCTCGCACTGACCACCCGGCAGTTCCTCAAATATGCCAAACGTCCTCCACTGTACAAACTACGCTGTCTGATCACTCTCCTGGAATGCTTCTTTCCCAAATATATGCATGACCTCCTCCCCCACCTCCCTCAAATCTTTGCCCAGATGTCACTGTTTTTGATGAGACCTATTCTGATTTCCATATACCCTACAACCTACCAGCACTCAAATCCCAACCCTCCTTACCCCATTGTACTTCTTTTCACAGTAGTTATCACTTCCTGACATACCCTGAAATTACTTATTTTTTAATGTTTCTTGTTGGTAGGTCTCTTCCTGATAGAATATAAGTCCTATGAAGGCAGACTCTTTTTGTACTTTTGTTCACGGATGAATCCCAAGGGCCTAGAACAATGGCTTGTTTAGTACGTGAATAGGAAATATTTGTTGGATGAATGCACGGAAAACTACTGCTGTTATTGGAAGACCTCCATGAAGGATGTCTGCCATCCATCTACCTGTCTGTCTACCTACCCATCCACCTATCCATCAGCAAGTGTGTTTTGAGTGCCTGGTCCTTTTTTTATCCTCTGCTTTGTCCTGTGGGAAAATAACATCTACCCTAAAAGAACTTCCAATCAAGTTAAGGGGAAAAGGCCAGACACAGGAACAATTTAAAAGAAAGTTAGTGGGGTGCCTGGGTGGCTCAGTGGTTAAGCCTCTGCCTTCAGCTCAGGTCACAATCCTGGAGTCCTGGAATCGAGCCCGCATTGGGCTCCCTGCTCGGTTGGAAGCAGGGCTTTTCTCTCACTGCCCCTGCTTGTGTTCCCTCTCTAGCTGCCAAATAAATAAATAAATAAATAAACAAATAAATAAATAAATAAATAAAATCTTTAAAAAAAAGAAAAGAAAAAGAAGTTAGCCATTGTTATGGAAGCCAGAATGAAAAGCATAGACATTGTTACTCTGGAGGGCTGGTGACCAAGGTGGGAGCAAATGTATTTACAGCCTGGCACTCCAGTGGATTTGAGGGTCTAAAGATCAGAGAGTCTTCGAGGACCCCACATACTGCATGTCCCGGCGGTGCTGGAATCTGCTGGGAGGGGGAGAGAAGAAGCAGCCTGTCCTGGGAGCCCTGGGGCTGAGAGAGGACCTGGTGCCCTGCCTGTTTCCTCTGTGTTTGACCTGGAGCTATTCCCCCAGGAGCTATGCGACAGTTTTAGGCCCTCGGATAGCAGTGACACCAGCTGCCTCTGTCCAGGGAGCTGCCCCTCTCTGAAAGGCAACATCCTTGACACTTGGGGGGCCTGGAATTTCTAGCTGCAATAAGAAATGAGAGCCTAGAGGCCAGGCCCTGTCTGTCCTCAGCTTGGGATCCTTTGTGTCACTCCTGAACCCAACCCTGAAAGGAAAACCGTCCTAATTCTATAGCCCTAATCCAAGCATCTCACAGCTGGCCAGCCCACCAAAACAACTATGCCAGGTACCCTGTGAGCCACAGAACTGGGAGGAGAGACATCCATCCCCTCCTGCTCCTCTTCTTTGTTCTGCAGCCCAGGGAAGGCTTGTGGGGAGGGGAAGCAGTGTAACTCATGGACGCATCTAGAGGGGTTGCTGCAGCTCAGGGAAGGAGGGATTCAGGGAGAGAGGTGGCTGGGAAAATTTACATGTGCCCACCCCATATACACACTTCTCCCCCCGGAGCCCTGAGTGTGCCTCTTGCACCATAGAGCTATTTCTATGTGGACATGAGGGGACTTAATCCTCCAAGCGTGCACTAGAAGTGAAATCACTGAGATGAAACTCATTTTGCTCACAGGGCCTGGTCCATTGCCTCTGCTTCAGATCTTAGCTTCCTCCTGTTTCAGAAACCCATCTTCTAGGCCTCTAAATGAATCCAAATGCTTCTGTCAAAACTTTACAATTTTTAATACCAGTGATTCATATTTATTATAGTAAGTATTGAGGAATTAGGAGAGCATTCCAGTCACCCATCATCTCCCCTCCCCGCCAGAGGGAACTGCACTTGGGCACACGCTGGCCAGCCTGGTCCCTAGGCACACACATACACATGTGGCCAAGTCATTTACCGTGCTGTTAATTGGTGTGGCTTCTCTGTGGCTCCTTTCCTCCTCTAGTCTAAGCCCATGCATTCTTAGCCTGGGGAGCTAGAAGTTAGAGGTACAGAAGCTGTCCCTCCTTCTGGCTCTCAGTTAAATACTAGCTCACTGAAGAGTAGGTATTATGACAGGTGGCATGGGGCTAGAGAGAGGAAACAAGACAGAGCCCAGCCCTGGTCAGGGACAGAGCATGATAGGGCTCAAGTTGCATAGACCCTGACCTGTTGTGGTAGCAACTGCAGAGGGGACAGGACACTTGGAGGAAAATGACTGTCCCCAGAGAACAGGTTGAAGGGCCCTGATTTCCTAGGGTTGCTGAAGAACACCCACACACACACCTCGCCTTCTGTGAACAGCCACATACCTTGAAGGGGCCTGTGGGCTTGACCATAAGGATGTCACAGCCACAAGAGACCAGAAGCTGGAGGCTGGCCTCCTCTTTTCTGGGCTCTGTGTTAGCATCCTAGATTCTCAGGCATCACTGGGTAAGAGAAGAAACCCCAGGAATGCCTGCAAGTGAATTTCCTGCCAGCCCAGCAGGGTGAAACTTGGAGTCAGATTTGAGTTGATTTAAATTAAAAAATGGCATGTGATACTTCTTGCGTATCTAAACTTGTGTACTATGAGTCATACTTGCTGCACGTTAATACTTTTAACAAAAATGGGGCCATTCTGTTCTGTTACCTGTTTATTTCACTCAGCACTATGTCACATATCCTTCCATACAGCATGCCTACACACTCATTATTTGTAATGGTCGCATCATGTGCCATCATGCGACTGTTGCAAGTTACTCAACCAGCCCATCTAAACACTTCCTAACCAGGGTGCCCCTAAGACCCAGATCTCCAAAGGACTAAACAGGGGAGAGTCTTCATTTTGTTGCTGCTCTCAGGAGCTCTAACATTTCCCCAGCCTGCAGGGCGGGGCCCGGTTCTCAGCACTTCCCACATATTCTCTCACTTAGTCTTTACGACAACCCTATGAGGTCATACTGTCTTGATCCCCATTTTATAGATGGGAAATTGAGTCTCGGACAAAACGTAGTAACTTGTGCAAGATCCCACAGTAAGCAGCGGTCCTGGGATTTGAGCTCCGTGGCCTGGCAGCGGCCTGGTGCCTCTGACTATCAAATGAATCTACTTGGTTGGAGACTTTGGGCTGGCTATTGGGAATAAGCCAAAAAGGTTTTTTGACTTTGTCCCCTAAGATGTGACAGATTGTATTTTGAGACTTGCTTTTTTTTTTTTTTTCTTAAGCCAAGCTAGGCTCAGTGGGTTAAAGCCTCTGCCTTCGGCTCGGGTCATGATCTCAGGGTCCTGGGATCGAGGCCCGCATCGGGCTCTCTGCTCGGCGGGGAGCCTGCTTCCTCCTCTCTCTCTGCCTGCCTCTCTGCCTGCTTGTGATCTCTCTGTCAAATGAATAAATAAAATCTTTAAAAAAAAAAAAAAAGAGTTCAAGAGCCCACACTCTCCAGCCATTCCAGGGCAGGGCCCTGCTGACTGAGAGGCCACAGGCCAGTATTTTGAGCTGCTCCTGGGTGATATGGACTGACACTCTTCCCTCCTGCATCCCCAGAATTGAAATGACAAGGATGTCCCCCTGCTAAGAAAGGGTCACCTTGCCAGCCTTCTTTATCTTGTACCAATGTTTCTGTGTGGAAGCTGACCCTGTTACTGGGTTGAGTCTAGTGGTGCTAATTGAGGGGTGCAGGGAACTGCTGTGTACTGTTCAGCTGTGTATGGGGACCCTGGAGGCGCACCGCCATCACTGAGCTGCTTCTGCAATATACCGAAGCCTTGGGCCCAGACCTTGGGTTCCAAAGGAACCTCTGGGGTTGGGGCCTTGGACTTGCACCTCTTGGGAAGGGTCTCCAGTGAATCTGATGCCCATCCCTGGCTTGGGGGGTGGGAGTGGGGGCTGGGCTTCGACCAGCTTCAAACTTAGGTTTCCTCTGCCTCAAGGCCGCTCGTTCAGAGTGTCTCCCACCCATCTCGGGGACATTTGGCGTGGAGGTTGAGACTGCACGGGTGTCAGCTCCCTGGAGCATGCTGTCTGAAACCCAGAGTTGAGAGCCTCCCTGCTGGCATCCAGGAACTGGAGGGGATTAGTGTCAAGGGTCCTGCGATTGTGAACAATCCCTATTAACTGTTACTGACCCTGCAAATAGATGGAGAAACCACTCAGACAAAACCACTCTGTAAACTTGCACTTGAAGAATCAAAGGCTTTGGCCATTCTCAAGCTTAAGAGTTCATTGTTTTTTGTGTTTTATTTTGCTTTCCCTTCTCAGGATGAGAAAAAAAAAAAAGCAAAACAACAACAACAAACAAAAATGCATTTTCTTCATTTAAAGGGAGTGGAGTCACTCTGTTTCATGTCCTCCTTTCAGCCCAAGGTGGCCTGCATATCCTCCCCATGTAACAGGTGCATGGGCCTCTGATGGCAGGGATGGGGTGTGTGTGTGTGCACAGCTCTGAGTTCTAGCCTTTTCTTCCCAGTAGCTAATCTCATCCCTCTTTCTGTAGTTGAACTATGGTTGGGGAGTGCCATTCACTCAAATGTACTGTGATCAGAAATCCCTACCAGGTACTGTAGTGGGGTGCAAAAGAACAAAATAGTCCATGGGAGGTTTTGACATAAATTGACACAAGTGGGTAAATACCCATTTGTGGTTCTTATTAACTGTAGAAATGTAGTATGGCCCACAAAGCCCCAAATTCTTTAACTTAAGGTAAAAAAAAAAAAATAGAAAAATGTCCCTAGGTTATTGAGCCATATGCAGTCTGTTTCAGAAAAGAACAAAGACTTGGGGTGCCTGGGGTGGCTCAGTTGGTTAAGTGACTGCCTTCGGCTCAGGTCATGATCCCTGAGACCCGGGATCGAGCCCCACATCGGGCTCCCTGCTCGGCGGGAAGCCTGCTCCTCCCTCTCTCACTCCCCCTGCTTGTGTTCCCTCTCTAGCTGTGTTTCTCTCTGTCAAATAAATAAAATCTTTAAAAAAAGAAAAAAAAAGAACAAAGACTCGTTAGAACTCAACATAACATCATGTGTGGTCTTCACATCAGAACCTTGGATGGCCTTGCACTTATCCCCAGGAGGCTGACCTGGGAGCACTTTCCCTGTGGAGCTCTGGGAGCCCAGCCCGGAGTCAAGGGAGGAAGGACTTTCTCAGGGCGCCTGTCAGTGGCTCTGTCGGTTAAGTGTCCAGCTCTTGATTTCACCTTAGGACTTGACCTCAAGGTCATGAGTTCAAGCCCTGCATTGGGCTCCATGCTTGACATGGAGCCAACTTAATAAATAAATAAATAAAAAGAGAAGGACTTCTCTGTCTAAAGTGCCCCTCTTGTATGGGCTCACAGCACAGAGTACAGTCCTCTGCTCTTGGTTAATTCTGGTGGGGGGATTTGGGGCCACGCAGCCTTTGTGTACTAACACTCATACCCAGAACAGTACACAAGCTCATTGGAGGTGCTCTCCATGGCTGTTCCACCTAGGCCCCACCCCAGGCTTTGCCCCTCAGCTTCCTGGCCCTCGGAGGAAGCTACTTCTCTCACCCGCCCAGGCCTGGGGTGGGGGAGGTACATGGGCATACAGGGCTACGTTGTCCTAGCCAGGCAGCAGGCAGCCATGTGTGTTTAGATGTGCCCCATCTGCTTGCTTCCTATTGTGTGCCCACAGAAGAACTAACACGTGCTGTGGTGGCCTTGGGTGTAACCTGGGGCGGGGCTTGGAGAAAGGGAGGGGGTGAGCTGTGCTGCTATGCCCCGAGTAATTAGGTGTCTTTCAATCACCCAGTTGTGGAATTGTTCTCATGCTTCCTGTCGATGAACTTGACCTTTGAGCCTAGGCCTCCAGTACAAGGCCTCAGGGATAAGATTTGAGGAAGTGACCATCTGGTGTCCCTGGAGTAGCTGAGGCCATGTCTCTTCCTAGTCCTTTTCTATCAGATTCCAGGACTCTCTGCATGGCAAACAGTAGGCAGTTAGCAAGTGGAGCCTGGAGATCTCGCAGCCTCCCCCCCTTGGCATGCAAGCCAGGACACTGAGAACAGAGGGGGACACGGAAGTTCCTAAGGCCCCTTAGCTGGAGAGGGACAGCGCCAGGACAAGGACACAAGTCTTCAGGTCCTCCAGTTCTTGGTCAGACAGAGCAATGCTCTGTGTAGACCTAGGAGTGTGACTCTGAATGCCCCTCCACCTGCCACCCTGACCCCACGCCCATATTGGGGGGCCAGGCTCCCCCAGGAAGTCAGATTCATGTCATGCCACACCACAGACACAGCTGCTTATCTGAACTTTGGGTTTCTAGAGATGACAGATAACGGAGTGCTCTTGCCTGATAACCCATCCCAGAGTCTGCTGTGTTCAAGTCTCCTTAATATCAGGAAGGTTCAGTTTTCCAAAGGTGTGATTCCTTAGCAGTAGCCTTCCAGCTCTCAAGGTACAAATCTGTTGAATTACTAGAAACATTTATTTGCCAGATTGGATCCTGGAACAGGAACATGGCATTAGTGGGGAAACTGGTAAAATCCAAATAAAACATAAACTTTAATTAGTAGGAACCCACCAATGTTAATTTCTTAGTTTTGACAAACGTACCCTGGTTGTGTAACACATTACCATCAGGAGAAGAGGATACAGGAACTCACTTTACTGTCTTTATAACTTTTGGAAATCTAAAATTATTCTAAAATAAAAAGCTTGGGGCATCTGGGTGGTTCAGTTGTTAAGCGACTTCCTTTGGCTCAGGTCATGATCCCGGAGTCCCGGGTTCGAGCCCCGCATTGGGCTCCCTGCTTGACAGGAAGCCTGCTTCTCCCTCTCTCGCTCTCCCTGCTTGTGTTCCCTCTCTAGCTGTGTTTCTCTCTGTCAAATAAATTTTTAAAAATCTTTTTAAAAAATAAAAATAAAAAGCTTATTTCAAAAACAAAACAAAACAAAACATTTGGTAGGGTGCTTGGTTGGCTCAGTCAGTTAAGCATCTGACTCTTAATTTCAGCTCAGGTCATGTCTCAGGGTTGTGAGATCAAGCCCTGCACTGGGCTCCGTGCTGAGTGTGGAACCTGCTTAGGATTCTCTCTCTCCCTCTCCTCTGCCCTTACCCCCATCTCATGTACACAGACATGATTTTTCTCTAAACAAACAAACAAAAACAAAAACCTATTTGACAGAATTTCCTCAGCTCTGGCTGCCTACTCTACCTCAGTCGACCTCAATCTGGCCATCCTTTTCTCTCCTCACCTTGTATCAAGAGAGAGGGGGTGACATAATTCTTTCCTGGGGCTGTACTGGCATTCTCTCCTGATGGCTTGCCCCAAAGAAGAGTGATAGAGATGTCCCTGGAGACAGAGCAGGAGTCTACACTCACCACAAAAATGAGGTGAGCCCATGGGGGTGCAGCAGGTAGAAGCCCGTGGTGGGGCCTGAAGTTTGGGATACAGGATTGAGCCACGCTTCCGAGGGAGACCTAGGAGTCGCCTGCCCACTTTGGGGCAGATGTGGTGGAGGCAGGACACTCAGAGGGCTTACATCCTCCAGGGGTCTGCTGAACATTTCTCTCAAATGGAGAGGAACTCCGGAAGTTCATCAGTGGTCATTGGTCATGCCTTGTCATGGTCAAAGACATTTTAGGAGAATGAAACATTGGGAAACCAAGAAAATGCATATAAAAGGAGAAGGAGGAGGAGAGGGAGGAGATAGAGCAGCAAGAAGTGGGAGAGAGGGGAACGGGGTGAAAGCGCTTGGTAGGTCATTGAAAAGCTGAGAATTGCTATCTCTGGGATCCCCCTGTCTCCCCACCTTGCCTTTCACCTCCAGCTCCTAACTGTCTCAGGGACACTTAATAACATTGGAGAGGTCAGGGATTAGTTGTGACAGACAGCTGTGGGGAGCCTGTGTGTGGCACTGCAGGGGTAGACACCGCACCAGCAAGTGTGGCCTGCCTTCCAGCTCCGTTAGTGGCACCTTCAAGTAGCTCAGGGGCTGAGTGGTCTCCCCAGCTGCCCAAGTAGGTCAGATCACATGCTTCTCAAACGAGGGTGGGCTACCCTGGGCAGGACGCAAGGTGCCAGCCCATCATGGAATCCATCGGGGGCACACAGAGCATCAAATTGTAACTCGACATCTATGCTGGGTGCTGGGGAGCCAGACAAAATGGAAGAGTTCCTTTCTGCAGCATCCTAGAGCAATGGTTCTCAAACTGTGGTGCCTGGACCAGCAGCATAAGCGTTACCTGGGAACCTCTGGGCATTGCAGAAACTCTATGGGTATGGCCTGCTCTTCGGAGCCTCAGCAAACTCTCCAGTTGTGGGTGCTCTAGCATTTGAGCAGTCCTCTCCAGATGCCATGCCCGGCATGGAATGGGTGCTCACTGTACAGGAGTCAGTAGCAGTAGTGCCTCTGGCAGTAAGTAGGGCTGTGTGGCCCCAGCTCCCTCTCCCTCCCTACGGCTCCAGACCCATAGGGCCCCCGAAACGGACCTGGCAGTGGACAACCCAGAGCTCGTCCAGGCAGAATAATGGTAGTACTAGTTATAGCAAATGCAACGGTGGGTGTTAAGTGAGAACTTACTATACTTCAGGGGCTTCCCATGTGATGTAACCCCCCAATCCTAAAGAAGGCTCTCTTACCTCCTATTTTACTGACAAGGAAGCAGATGCTTAGGAAGGTGACAGATCTTAGAGGGTGTCAGCAAATGAATAGTGTAGACAGGGTCGCGGTGAATTGGGGGTGAGGAATCATCAGGGTCGGTGGAAGGGTTGACCTGGGCATCATTTCAGCAGGAGGGCAGTCCCATTGTACATAATGTTGGAGAGAAAAGAGCAAAATGCTGTGGGAAACCTTTCGGCTTCCTTTTGATTCCCGGGACGGTCCCGGGACATCAGGCACTTCCAGAAGCTTCCATCACTAAGCCCCTTCTTCCTGAATAATGGCACCCATTGACACTTCACCTATGTTTATTGGGAGCTTATGGGAAGCTCCCGCCAAACCACAAACCCCTACTTAAATGAGGGGCCCTGACTCTTAGCTTGGTTGAGATGGCCCCGAGAGCCTTAAAGCTAGAGTTCCAAGGAACATGGACAGAGGAGAAAACATCTCAGGTGGGTCTGCCCAGAGCCCAGAGTTCCCCCACCAGTCTCCATGACCAGGGTCCACTGTGTTCCCCACCATGCCTCCTGGGCAAGCTGAAGAGCCCATTCGCCTTCAGTCTGGTTAGCCTTTGATTTTGCTGAGGCTCAGAAGAGCAGGCCATACCCATTGAGGGGCTCTCCCTCAAGAGCCCTCAGTCTGTTCCCCGTCCTGCCTTCAGGTTGAGGTTGGAAACCGCAGCCCTCCTCACTTGCCTCTGGACCCGCCCCTCTCCAAGCCTCCCAGGGGTCTCCAGTTTTAAGACCTGGAGATGGGAGTGGGTGGGGCTGGGGAGGAGGGAGTGAACCTCAATGGCGCTGAGTGCCCTAAGTTAAGCTCTGTGCTCCTCACAGGTTTGCTGAGGCTGACTGCTCCGCTGAGGGACCCCACTGGGGCAGTCACAGGGTGGCATGTGTCCTTAGTACGATGTTGCTTGCAGGTTTCCAAATAGAGTACTTTGGGCGGGAAAGGAGAATTGTTTGGAAGTAAACAACAGTTGGAAGCAGTAGGGGCCTGCTTGCTCACTGAGGCTTCAGTGGGGTGTAGCTAGTAAGAGCCTAGTGGAATATTTGCCTGAAGGATCAGCATGAGCCCGGCCAGGAAGCTGAGAAGAGCTCCCATCCCACCCCGCACCAAGCATTCCAGGATCACCCGGACGACGAGCATGGTAGGAGATAGGGTGCGCAGAGTGGAGGGGAGAAGTGAAAGGGTCCGGCTGAGCCTGGGAGACTCAGACTCAGGCGCTGGCGGAGATTGCAGGAGATGAAAACGCTCGGGGAGGGGGGGATGCTTTCCAGGCAGGGCTGCCAGCCAGGAAAATGTGTGTAGGTAAGAAGGGACACGGAGATGAGGGAGTCACCCCGAGGCTCCCCAGCCCCCTGAGCCCTGGGCTGCACGTGTTCCCAGTCTGCAGCAGGCTCCCTCGGGGTCATTAAGCGCGACAGGGGAAACACCTGCCCCTGGTCTGCACCAGGGGTTTTATGTTGTCTTCATTGCTTCGTGCTTATCTCATTTATGATTGTAGAAAAGATTCTTGGCAGCTGTCACCAAATTCTAACAGAGTTTTTAATATCCTTCATATATCCTGAACGTGTCAGTAATTCCACACTACACATTTCACTTGCCATAAGAGTTTAGAAAAATGTAACTTCAACAGAAATGCCTGTGAGGACAATAAAGAATATAAACACTTGCTCTCCTAGCACTGAAGGTAAGCGAGTGAGAGTGTGCAAGAGCACGCATGCAAGAGTGCAGACTGAAGTGACAGTGGGCTTGAGGAAGACACCAGGCTGCGGGCAGGTGGAGAGCCCGAGTTACCGAGAGAGAAAGACCATCAGTGTGACGGCTGGCCCAGCCCCGCCGGCTTTCTCAGGATGAGGCTTGAAGGCATCACAGCTGAGGCGCGTACTCTCTCACCTCTCTTGGGGGCATCAGTATGGTTCTTTGGCTTCTACTATGGAAATGATGTGCCCCTTGACACCATGTCCCTCCCATCTTCCTGCTGGACACATGAACAGGGCGATGAGTCAGGCAGACCCAGACGTAGGGGCTTTATCCTGGCGCAACTCTGTGGCTCTGGACAAGGAACTGAGCAGCAAGCCTGCTCTTCTGAGGTTCTTCTTAGCCCCCTGAGCGTCCGTGTTACCTTGCTCCCCCTGCCGAGGGCCTGGTTGGTCTGGAGGGGAAGCCTCGCCCTGGGATCAGAACAGTTTCGGGGTGCGTCTGCACGCCAGCTTCGCCTGACGGGCCTCTCTGATGCTGGCTGCGAGGCTGCCCAGATCTCCGGGTGAGGCTGGAGGGCGAGGGCGCCGGCGTCTGTACCTCCCGACGGCCCCACCTGCTTGGTTGCCCACCCTGCTGTGCTGGCTCAGTCTGCCCCCCGGGTACCGCAGTGTGCTCATCTCGTGGCCAGCGGAGGCCTGGCTGGGGATGGCAAGCCCCAATAAGTGCTCTCAGCAGGTGAGGCACTTGTTAGCAGACCTTCAGTGAGCACTTACGGGATAGCTGGCCCTCTGGAAGGGAGCCGGTCCAGGAGATGCTTTCCAGCTCTCAGAGCGCTAAGTGTTGTCGCGTGCAGGCAGGTGATGTTCACAGGGGCACATGCACAGAGCCCTTATAAGAAATTCTGAAGCATCATGCCACCTGCCCAACAAGCTGAGGCCTGTGTACGTTCAGGTGAAATCAGAATGTTTCCATATGTCATTCAAGGTTTCAGCGTACACTAATATTCGTCATCCCACCTCAGTGGCCCTGGAAGCCATTCAGAAGTCCAAAGCAGAGTTTTGCCAGTCTTGGAATGTGGGCAGACCTTTCGAATCGAGGCAGTGAGCTCAGACCTGCCTTTGCCACTATAGCCTACCCACTGTGCACACAGCGCACCCCAGAGGGTATCCAGCAAAGCAAATGGGGGCACCTGGAAACAGCGGCTCCCCAGAGAGAAGGGATGCCCACCCACATGCTGCCAAGGGGAGAGCGGTCTCAGTCACTAAGCATGGTGGCTCAGCTATCTGCTCCCTTCCCTCCCCTTGCTCCTGGGAAGGGGGTTCGGGCCACGGTGAAAAGCACTGGCTGTCTTTGCTTGTGGGTACATGACCCTCCTTCATACACCAGGGCTTTATAAGATCTGGAGTCATGCAGGAGGACGGCCCCTAGGAAGGATCTCGATGTCACAGCAGCTTTAGGGGTTTGGACTTCCTGGGGAACCTGAAGCCCCAGCTCCCTCACAGTATGGAAGGGCGGTAAGAAGACTCTGACATTCCACCCACTTCTGAGTCAGCACCATCCCAGATGCTCGCACATCTGGAGTCTGCCCCAGCCTTCAAGTTTCCAAATTGAGTGGTACCCATGTTGGGAAATCTTCTAAAGGCCCAAGTAAAATTAAAAGTGAGTCAGGGATGAGCCGTCAAAACTGCATCAGAGGCTCTTTACAGAGTTTACCTGGGTCTAAAGAACTCTTAGCTGCCAAGGGCCATCCCCTGAAACACTAGTGAACCTGGATATTAACTTCTGGCTGGGAGACATTACTGGAGAGGGGTGTCCCCCAGAGACAAGGGGTGTCTAGCTTGGAGTGGGAACTGCTCCCTGGAGCCCTTGGGACTGTAGGATTGCTAACCCTGGGCAAGGGATCTAGTGCCCTCTTAAGGAAGTTCAGAGAATCCTAGGCCTGATTTGGGAGCTGTGGCCAGTTTCACGGACCAATAGTGTCCTGAAAGCCAAGGGACCACCTGTGAGCCAAACCTAAGTTTCTCACCTATGGTTTTTGTCCATGTTCGGGGTGTCACACTGGACAAGGGACCCATAGCTCAGTGGAAATTCAACAGAGTTAGGTTAGCAGGAGTGGCCTTGTGGTTAAGAAAGTGAAGAGGCCAGATAGAGCTGCAAAATATAAAGCCCTCCTCCCCTTCCAGCCCACACCCAGTGCCTCCGGTATTGAGCGACACTGAGACCCTCAGACTATAAGAGGCACTTTGGGAAGCCCAAGGGCTGAACACAGGGACTCCCTGTAGGCCACAAGAGGTGGGGTCCCCTGGCCCTGTTGGCTTGGTGGACAGGAGGGACCAAATCTTTGCTGCATATGGGCTCTTTCTAGTGGGGTTCTATGAGGATAGAGAGAGCGGTGTTGTTCAGACTTCATTCTGAAGCCTCCCGTCCTGCCTGTTGGGCATTCACTACTCCTCAGAGGCCCATTTGACTTACCTGACCTCGCTGGACCTGCTCAAAGTCATCTGCATCAGTGCAAGCAGTAATCTAGCTTAGGAATTCTTTTTTTTTTTTTTTTTTAAGATTTTATTTATTTACTTGAGAGAGAGAGAGAATGAGAAAGAGAGATCATGAGAAGGGAAGGGGTCAGAGGGAGAAACAGACTCCCCACTGAGTGGGGAGCCACACACAGGACTTGATCCAGGGACTCCAGGATCATGACCTGAGCTGAAGGTAGTTACTTAACCAACTAAGCCACCCAGGCGCCCTAGCTTAGGAATTCTTAATTAGCTCCTGCTTTTGCTGAAGTCCCTGGCTGCAGCCTCCTTTCTGGAGCCCCAGATTGGCTTCACCGTTCTTGGTTTCTGAGCAGAGCAACTGATTCATTCTTGAGGAGCGTATGCAGCAAGGAGAAACCCATTGATAGGCAGTGCATGGAACCCTGGTGAGTCACCCTTTGAAGTTCTCATGTGGCTTATTTTATTTTTAATGGGATATAAGTAAATGCTGGGAATGGGGAAAGGGGTAAGACATCTAGACACCCAAGCTTCTAAAAAAAAAATCTCTTTTGAAGATGTGATATGTGTCTATTTTTGCTTCACCCCAAGCAGTTAATGCTGACACTACCTATCTGGAGATAGAGTCGGATCCCACAGGTTAAAGGCTCAGCCGTACAAGACAGCATGCACCCCGGGGACTGCCGATGCCGGTTGCAAGTCTAGCTTGTCACCCGTAGAGCAGAAGTCCCCATGAACTCCTCCTTGCACTTGATTAATTTGCTAGAGCAGCTCACAGAATGCAGAGAGATGTTTTACTTATTAGATTACAGGTTTATTCTGAAAGGCTGTAAGTTAGGAGCAGCCAGATGGAAGAGCTGCATAGAACAGTGTATGTAGGAAGGGATGAGGAGCTTCTATGCTCTCTCTAGGCTCACCATACCCCCAGCGTCTCCTTGTGATCACCACCAGGAAGTTCTCCAAAGTTAGCCCTTTTGGGTTTTTACGGAGGCATCATTACATTACAGCGATGGCCTAAATCCTTGGCCTTTGGTGACTGAAATCAATCTTCAATCCCTATCCATTTTCCCCCTTCCCTGGAGGGAGGAGAGGGGTGTTCTAAAAGTTTCAACCCTCTAATCACAGGGTTTTGATTTCCTTGGCAACCAGGTTACCTAGGGGCTTTCCAAAAGTCATTCATTAACATGTCAAAAGACATCTTAATACCTCTCATCCCTTAGGGAAACTACAAGGGTTTTAGAAACCCCTTACCAGGACTGGGATGAAGACCAAATACATACCTCTTATTGTAAATGACAATATCATAAGACCCTTATAGGGAAATCCTCCCATCCTCCAACCGACCAATCAGCAAGTCTCCATTGAACAATTACTGTATGCTAAACTCTACTTGGCTTTAAGAAAAGACAGGAAGACATAAAAGAAACACCTTGGGGGGGGCGCCTGGGTGGCTCAGTTGGTTGAGCAACTGCCTTCGGCTCAGGTTATGATCCCGGGGTCCTGGGATGGAGCCCCACATCGGGCTCCCTGCTTGGCGGGAGGCCTGCTTCTCCCTCTCTCACTCCCCCTGCTTGTGTTCCCCCCTGACTGTGTTTCTGTCAAATAAATAAATAAAATCTTTAAAAAAAAAAAAAAAAAAGGAAGAAAGAAAGAAACACCTTGGAAGAGATGATAACGACCTTGAGAAAATCAGCTGCAGGATAGGGCCATACAAGCAGAGTGCCATGTAAGTGGTACTTGGCAGGAAATGAGTTGCCATGAAGACAAGGGAGGGTGAGAAAAACCTTGGAGATTTGCAACTCCGAGCTGCTGAACTGTATGGAAGGGAAAGAACAGAGGTAGAGGAGCTAGAAATCCTTGGTAATGCCCTAGCTATGCCCTTTTAATTGCTATGTGAGACCAGGCAGGGCACTAACGTCCTCAGGCCTTCCCTGACCTGAAGGATGGACAACATGACATTTGCCCTCCTACCTTCTGGAGTGCTCATGAGGATCGAATGACACTGGGTGTGGAGACGAAGCATCTAAGAGTCATGGAGATACTATCATCACTGAGAAGGCTCGGTCACCAAGACCTTGGAGAGCACCAGGAAGGAACTGCCATGCTAGGGTCACATGTCCTCGAACACTGACATTTTCTTGGCTCTCTATTCTCCCTGCCTTTCTCTGCCTGTGATGTCCTTCTCATCTTCCAAGACCTGGGCCAGACCCCACCTGCCCCGGAGCCTACCTGGACCTGAGCTCCCTTATTCTGGGCCCCATTGTATGGAAGCCATGTCCTTCTGCCTCGTGGTCCCGCTGATCGTTGGTGTGACTCTCCTCTGTAGGACCAGAAATGACTAGGAGCTAACACTTATATTATTCATCTCAAATCCCAGAAAACAAAGAGGGTACCCATTTGTGGATGGGAGCTGAGGGTGATGTGTATGTCCCTGGAGGCTCCATGCAGAGAAGAGGTTCTAGGCCCTCACCGCCTAAACAGATTGCTCTTCCTTCTGAGATTCCTTACTCTCTGCTCAGTAAGGATTTGGAGGCTGTTTCTGATTTAGAAATTGCAGCCAGAGTGCTTTTGGTGCCGTTTTCCAAAGTCAACATTCCCAAGCTGAACTGGGGTGGAGAGGAAACAGTGCTCCTGGACCTTGGAAGAAAGGATCAGTGTGGTTCCATTATTCAATTAGGCTGAAGAACGCTCACAGGCGTGTCCCAAACGAGGGGGGTGGTGGGGGCACCAGGGAAGGCGGATGCTACGTGTTATTGGGCCATCCTCTGGATCTAGAGAGGGAGCATGGGGTTAAAGGTCAGGGTGCTGACCTCAAAGATGCCACTAATTATACATGTTTAGTCATTCAGGGCCTCCGTTTTCTCATCTGCCGATGCAGATATATTGTTATTTCCCAGATTTATTGTGCGACTCAATTGAGACAATCTTTATAAAAAAAGTTTTTGAGAATCTCCCAAGCTCCACTGTGGCCTAATGGAAGGTACACAGGGTCATTCATGGGCTGTGCAATCCTGGTTACATCTCAGCCTTCTCTGGACCTCAGAGTCTTCAACAGAAACAAATAAGGTATTGGGTTAGATTGTCCCAATAGGCACTCAGAGTTCAAAATGTTGCTGTGAGCTCTTCCAATCGACAGAGGCCCGGAAGAGACACACACATAATTAGTTTCCATTCCAAAGCACACTGGTTGGCTGGCATCTACATGGTCATAAATTATTGCCCCTGTCAGCCTAAGTAAACATCCATAAAATGTTGAGTACCCCCTTGGCCTTGTACTTATTGACATTTTATTGTTGGCTCTTATACTATCATTAACTTTGTGGATACCCATGTCTTGTGGTCCATTCAGCACTATGCAATAGAATATGATACAAGCCACATGTATACCTTAAAATTTTCAAGTAGCCATGTTCAAAGAAGTAGGAGAAATTGATTTTAACGATATGTTTTATTTATCCCATTGTATCAAAATAGTATTCTCTCAACATGCATTCAACACAACCGTGTTCTTACCCGTGTCAGTTTTCATCAGTCACATTTCAAGTGCTCCGTGACCGCCAGTGGCTGGGGGCTACCGTATGGGACAGCACAGTCTGGATTGTGAGCTGCACTAAGGCAGGGACTGCATCCTGTGGCCTTTAGAGGTCACAGGCCCTTTCTGATGTGTCATCTCCTTCAGTCCTTACTGTCATCTGGCAAAGCTGCTGTAGTACTAATGCCATTTTATACACGAGGAGACTGAGGCTTTGAGGAAAGCAAGGGCTTGTCCAAGGCCATAGCACAAGTAGTAACAGACATGGCCGTGGAGCCTCGATAGCCTGAGGTTGCAAGGTAGAGGGTCCTAATACGGCTGCTGCCTTCATTTGTTTGTCTACTTAGCTGTGGCCTTGCAGCTCACTTGCTGTGGGTGGGCACTTGCCTTCTTCTGACATGAGCACGGCTCTACGCTCGTCCTCTCTAGGAGGAGACAGAAATGGAGGTGGTTTCCTTGTTATGTTTCTCTCTCCCTTTCAAGAGAAGGATGAGGCTGGGGATGATTCTAGCATTAGTGTCAGTTTCTTTATCGTTATATCTGCAAGCCTGCTTCAGCATCTCCGGGGAACCAGGGCTGGGTACATTCCTGCATTTCAGACTGTGTGTTTCCCCTCCCCGTTATCTCCCGATTCTGTGAGTCCCCCTGCCTGGCTTCTTGTTCCTTCTTGGTCTGTATCCCAGCGGAGCCTGGAGATGGTTATCACACACACTCTCCATTAGACCTGTCTTGAGCCAAACTAAACAGTTTTCTCTCTCACATGGTAATCTCGGCTCATTGCTTTTAAGAACAGACATCCCATTTACTTTCCTGATGAGGATTCTCATTCTGGAAGCCTCATTCTGCAGCCAGGAAAGATGAGTCTGTGCCACTCCAAGGGGAGCCCGTTGGACTAGCAAGGTCTTTGGCTATAGGCTACTCACCAGTAGTTTCAGGTGATGGTTCTAGAAAAAGAGTGAGGAAGTCCTGGACTTGAGGGCAGGTGGTGGAGATGCAGGAGACAGAGCCAGAACCCATTATCCAGTATTGATGCTCCCTTGGAAACGCCTGCCTGGGGGGAAGTGCTGGGGCTGAGGAGGAAGCAAGGCGCCGAGTTCGAGGCTCCTGAGCACAGGTAGACAGTACCGCAGCCAGGGCCCTGGGCAGACAATGGGGTCTGAGAAGGAGGGGTCCCTCACAGGCAGGGACCACAACCCATGTTCTGCATACCACCCACTTTGGTGTGTGGGTATAAGAAATCACAGAATCCTTGGGATGAAGGAATCTTAGAGGTCAGCTGTGCGAATCCCCCCCACCTAAAGTCCATGTGGCCCACACGGTGGGCTCGCTCAGTGCTCTGGGAAGTTGTAGGGCTCCTGGGGGAGGTTTTAGGAGTAGGATTGTCCTATACAAGATTTGGGACATAAATATACTAAAAAATTACTCATTGTTTATCTGAAATACCCATTTAACTGGATGCCATTATTTTTATTTGCTAAATTTGGCAGCTCTGTTGAAAGGCTCTGCCTGGAAAGGAATGGGAGACTCAAGGGGTAAGGAGTTCTACTGCCCACCCACCCACCATTATAATCAGACCGCCTCTGCTTTTATCTATCAGTGATCGCTAAAATAAAACTAACAACCAAACTCAATCTCTCCCCCTCTATGATCAAGGAGAATCATAGGCCTTCGAGCAAGACATCTGGGCATAGTGCCATTCACGGCCGAGGTTATTAACTCTCCCCAACTAGGTGAAAGTCATGCTAAAGGAGAAGTACAAATCTCTCCTGAAAACCAACCTATGTGTTTTGTTGTTTTGTTTTTTAAAGGAATTAATCCACAAGATGATGAGTTACGGATGAAGGAGAGATAACTGCATGCGGGAGGGATACCTCCACTGTCAGTCCTGCCCTTAGGTTGCCCAAAGACCTCCAGCCCAGAGTGCACACTGGGCTGGGAAGAGGCACCAGGGCAGTCACTGGATGCCAGGGGAGCCCATGAAATCAGCAAGCTATGGGGAAGGACCTCACGGGTTAGGAATTGACACTCAGAATGGGGAGTGGTGGGACCATCAGGAGAAAGCATGGAAATGCTTCAGGTTCCCACCCCTCAGCAGGAAAAGACTAGAGAGAAGTGAGGGCAGAAGAGGAGAGTTGGGGAATGAGGAAGCATCCTTATCACCCTCTTTCTGTATATATGCTTACCAAAGCTATTTTCTGTTGCTGGGTTTATTTGTTTATAGTAGCCATCCTAATGGATGTGAGGTAGTATCTTCTTGTGATTTTGATTTACATTTCCCTAATGATGAAAGATGTTGACCATTTTTTCCAAATGCTTATTAGTCATTTGTATATCTTCTTTGTAGAAATATCTGTTCAAAACCTTAGTCCATTTTTTAAGTTGGGTCATGGGTTTGTTGTTATTGTTGTTGTTGAGTTTAGGAATTCTTTATATATTCTGGATATTAACCCCTTATTTGATTTGGGATATATGATTTGCAAATATTCTCCCCCATCCTGCAGTTTGCCTTTTCCTTCTGCTGATTATGTTCTTTGATGCACAGAAGCCTTCTATTCTGAGGTAGCCTAGAGATTGTGCTTTTCCCCATGATCATGAATTGGTGAGGAGGTCAGCAGGAGGCCAATCTTGGTGACAGGAGTTAGCATCTGGGGCAGGAAGCATGAGGCTCAGAATGGAGGTACCCATCAGGGCCTTTTAGGTTCCTGGAAACACCACATTTGGGGACAGCTTCAGTATTTGAAGCATGTGATAGGGAAGCTGCTGCCTGCTGGGCAATGGGTGCTTCGCCCTGGGGCTCAGACATGCACACTGGGCACGAGGCCCAGTTTGAGGAACGAGACCTGGCATTTCTTTTGATTGCAGTGACTGCTTCATAGAGCAGCCTAAAGGTCTAGATTCCTTAGGACAACCCATTTTCCCTCCTGGGGGAAGCAGGGGCAGCATCGGGGAGGGAAAAATGCACACCTCTGTTTCATGTTTCTGGATTGACTGTTCTTGGAGTCAGACCTGCCTGAGGCTGGGTTCAGCAGCGGGTCCACCTTATGGAGGTCTGCAGTGGAGAGGGATCCCAGAAAGACCCAGAGCTAGTGCCCAGGCTGGGGCTAGAAGTGTGGGCTTCCAGGGGTAAGGATGTGACCTGGTTATTAAAAGCTGCCTCAGTAGGTAGGAGGACCTGACCAAAAGGTACCCAGGGACTGAGCACTTTGCCCTCACTGATGGGCAATTTGAAAAGCCCAAGTGACTGCTCTTCTCCTCAGGAATAGCCCCTGGGCAGGAGTCCCCATCGGGCCTGTGTTTGTCTCCTGAACAAAAGAGATCAGTCTGGTGCCCTGTGCCCCAGGTCACTGGGAGCTGGAGGAAGGGAGGCCCCTGTGTCAGCAGGGTCACGGTGAGAGACAGGAAGTACACCAGGCGGCCTGACAAAATTGGCACCGTTGCCAGTGGATGCTCTTTAAATACGTGCTCCCTTTTTATTTGGAGGAGAGGTGCAGCTGTGTGTGGAAAAGGGCACCGAGGGAGAGCCTTCCAGGCCAGCTACAGTTTCTACTCTGGTTTTGAGAAATTAGTTCCATTTTGGCTCCAACTTAGGTTCACTTCTCAGGAAAACAGGAGCCCCCAAGTTTGCTGTGCCTTTAAGTGCAGTGAAGGGCCACCCCCATCCATCGTGACTTCAGAATGACCCTTGGAGGCTCCTGTGTGCCCCCCCCAAACACAGAGCCCCTAGGGGAGTTCAGGAAATGCAGTTTTCTCCATCTTGATACATCATTGCACAGTTTACCAGTCCTTGTAGGTTGTTCCACTAAGTTGCCAGGCCTGCCACCTCCAAAATTAGTGCTGCCTCTGGGGATGAGCCCCGACCTTTTGGATGAGCCCCAAAGACAGGGTCTTTTGCATAGGAGATTCCAGACTCACCTGCGTGGTGGTAGGCGAGGCTTCTCCTCCCCTCTGTTCAAAGTTTTAAGTCCAAGGGGGGCAGTTGGAGGAGAGCCCCCTGGAGGGTAGAGTTCCAAGGCAGTGCTGCTGAGCCTGCTGGAGGGAGTACGGAGAAAGTCACCTCACAGTGTCCTTGAAGCCTGAGGGTTTGGATCAGTGAAGGAAGGGGGACATTTCTTCTAAGGTGGAGGAGTTCTTTGTGGACAGTGGTGGGGAAAGAGGCAGGCAAGGCCCAGATTTTAGAAGGCCTTGAGAGTTATGCTGAGTGTGGTCTTGAAGGTGAGATTTTGAATGATCGTTTGCTATTATTAATGGCCCCCTAGATACCCCTTGCACTACAAAGAAGCAACATTCCACACTTCCCATCCTGCGCCCTTTCTCACTTAACAGTTCTCAGCAACTTGGAAAAGCTATCTTCCGTCTTGACCTGGAAAAGGCTCTGGTGTTGCCTGTGGCCCCTGGGAATCCAGATGTTTTCCCAGCTGGGAAGGAGCTCAGTCTGTACAAACCCAAGAGTTTGCCATGAGATGCAGTTTTCTCTTGAAAGCAATTAAGTGTCTGCTAATTTCTTTGCACACAGTTGCTTTCAAGAATAAACTCCAAGCTCCATACAATATCCCATAAATCCTATCAAAAGATGTCTTTCTCCTTTTGCATTTAATTTTTAAACAGGCTCAGACTTTAGCCTCTAAGTAGTGAAGGATCCCAAAGCACAAACTCCCTCCTCATTGTAGGTATGAGGGTTTATGTATGAAGTTCCAGATGCGATTAGAATTCCATTCATGTTGTTGATGGACTGGCTGGTCCTGCTCCCAGCAAACTCTTGCTGCCATTTCCAGGTGAGAAACAGCTGAGATCATCTGTGGGACTTCAAAAGGAAGATGAGAAGTCATTAAAACAAAAACAAAACAGGGACAGCTGAAGAAGGAGAGGAGAGGAGAGGAAGGGGGGAGGAGGAGGGAGCAATAATTCTAGGGCCTTGGAGAACCTTCATGGTGGGGCAGGTGAGAGGTGACATAGGGCTCATTCCAAAGTGGGGAAGCCAGGAACTGAAAAGGTCCTAGAAACGCTAAAATATGACCATGGTTATTTTGTATTTCTGCTTAAACCAATTTTGCTTCGGGAAGGAGGGCTACCCTACCCCTAGAATCCAGAATTTGTATATTATCCTTGGCCTATATAATGGGGTACGTACGTTAGCCTGAGAATATTCCAGCAATCACAGTAGGACTTCACTGGAGAGATTTGTCCTGTTAACTGACTTCTGGGGCATAGAGGACTTATAACCGGGGCTCCCTGAGCCCATATTCAGGGAGGCCTTCCTTGGAACATGATGTTGGCATAGGAAAGTAGTTCACTCAAGAGACAAATTCAAATACCCAAAATAATTCCCTTTTGTATGACTATTGAGCAAGGAGATCGCCAGGTATGTGCAAAGATCCATCTTCAAGATGTTTGCATACCCAGGAACATAAACCATTATTCATAATAGCTAAGACATAGAGGCAACCCGAGTGTCCATGGATGGATGGATGGATAAGCAGAATGTGATACATACAGACAGACAATAGGACATTATTCAGCCTTAAAAAAGGAAGGAAATCCTGACACAGGCTAAACCACGAATGATGCTTGAAAGACACTATGCTAAGTGAAATAAGCCAGGCACAAAAAGACAAATACTGTATGGTTCCACATTTACAAGGTACTTAGAGTGGCCAGATCCATAGGGACAGAAAGCCGAATGGTGGTTGCCGGGGGGCTGGCGGCGGAAGGGAATGGCAGGTGGCTGTTCCATGGGGGCAGAATTTCCATTTCACAATGAGGAGAGTTCTGGAGGTGGTTCTACAACATTATGAATGTATTTAACATCACTGAGCTGTACACTCAAAATGATTAAGGTGGTAAATTTTATGATATGTAGATTTTATCCCAATAAAAAATTACACACACAGGAGTTTATTTTCAAACCACTGATACCTGACCAGAGGCCAGAGCCTCTGAGACAGAGGAATAGAGAACCTTGCAGTGGCTACCTGGGTCTCTTGACTATTCTTCAGGTGGAAGGATGGAACGATTCTTAAGTCAGAGGCAATGGAAAATTAGATTCGATTTATGAAAATGCCACATAAAGCAAAGTTTTCAGGTCTGTGCTGTGCTTTTGGAAGGATGAAGCCCACGTAAACAGATTCTCCCTTGGACTGGAGGTTTTCCAGCTTTCCTCAAAAGGGAATGGGGATCGGGGGAGAAGTTAGCATTTCTTGGGAGAATCTGCTCTCAGGGGTCACTGCGCACGCCCGGTGTGATCCCCGGGGAGCCCAGGTGGTTTAGGGCACTGAATGGAAGTCTGGGATTCACAGGCCTCTCTGCCACTTACCAACGAGGAAAATTGGAAAAATGACTTAACCTTTCTGAGCCTCAGTCTTTACATCCATAATGAGGGACAGATCAGGGAGCTTTTGCTGAATAATAAACTACCTGAAAACATGGTAGCTTAAGAAAGTAACAATGTCCTCCTTCCGGTGATTCCCTGGGTTAGCTGGGCTGCAGGCGTGAGCTACCGCGGCTGAGGGGGCGGCCTGACCTCCCTCCTGGGACTGTGGCCTTGGCCCGTGGCCGGAATGGCCAGAGTCTTGCACCATCTGGTCCCTCTTCCCCACCCCTGAGCGTTGACTGTGCTTGTTGACATCGCAGTAAAATGGTTCAAAGCTGCAAGAGAGGACAAGCCCTGATGTACAAGCACGTTTGAGACTTTCCTTTGTGTTTGCTAATCATGCCTCATTGGCCAAGGCAAGAGGTTGGTCAGCAGCAGATTCAAAGGATAGAGAAGCAGACTCCACCTCTCGATGGGATGAGGTGCAAAATATGGCTTTTTTTTTTTCAATCATTTTGAGGTGCAAAATATGGCTTTTTTTTTGTCAAGGTAATGACAAAATCTACCTCAGGGGGTTATTGTGATGCTCATTTGAGATAAGGCGTAGAAACAAGGTTCTTGGCCGGTCCTGGCACATAGTAGGCCTTCCACGGATGCACGTCTCCTTTCCTGCTCCATCTCCTTCCTGCTTAAGAACACAGCTTTCCGAAAGACACAATGGATCTGTGGACTCTAATTCCATTCTCTTTCAGAACACATGGAAATTGAAGCCATGTGGGGCTTAACAAGAGATCAAATAGTGCCTTAAACGTCCCAGGGCAGCAGCGGGTCCCCAGAGTCTGGGCGGCCCCTGTGATGGGGCCTGCCCCGCCTGGTGCTCTGGGCCCCTCTCCTCCCAGACTGCTGCAGGTCAGTCTTTTTTTTATTACAAATTGCTCATAAGCACACACATCCCCAGATGCCCGCATAAAAGTTGGTATTAAAGTTGTGTAATGGTGGTGTGAGCCTTGTTATGATTAGGGCAGCAGTAAGCTGTTCCCCAGAGCTTGGGGCTCCAGTGGGAAAAGCCCTGGGAAGCCATGCCCACTCCCCAGTACAGTCTGATCCCTCCCCCACCCATACCCACACCCCCAGGAAGGCTGGGGGGGGGGAAGATAGTGGGCTGTGCAATCTGATGGTGAACCAGTGATCATGGGAATAAGAATTAGCCACAGACACCTGAAGAGAGAAACCCAAGGGAAAGAAAAGAAGCATTTGAGATTTGCATGGGAATCTGTGGATGAGGGTTTTCTGAGGCACGAACCCAGGGACCAACCTTATTGTTCTCACAGTCCAGTGAGCTTTGCAGGCGTCTTAGCCCCATTTTATGGATGTAAACACTGAGGCTTTGCATTCTGCCTTCCAGGAACATCATGATTCTTCTGACAAATGGCTTGCTGTTACCTCAGTGACCTTGTCAGTCTTGTAACTGACGGTTTCATACTCTTTGCTTTGGTATCTGGGAAGCACAGAGCCAAAGTGACAGTTCCCCTTCACAGAGATTTCCTATAGCAACTAGGATTCATCTTTTTTTTCTCCCCTCATTTTCCAGTCATTTGCTATAATATCATTTGAATCTCATGTGCATTCCTACATATGTTTTCACAAATTTTATTTGGGAGGGGGTGGGATGAACATAAGTAAAGATAATTTGGGGGTAATAATTATACAGATTCATTGGCTCAGAGTTTCAGCTCGTGGGAACAACAGGAGCTCAGAGAGAGGGCAGTCTGCCGTCCTCCAGGGATCTTGAGGTACAGAGAGGGGAAGTGATGCTCTAGGCTCAGGGGACAGAGAAGCAGCTTGAGAGGGAAGCCAGGCGTCCTGATACCAAGCAAATTTTTGTCCTAAGACACTGCCCAGTGGGTGGGGTGGGTGTGGGGCCCCCCTCCAGCATGGCTGATTTCCCTGCTGTCCAGAAACAGCTTTCTTAACACCCAAGACATTCAACAGTAGGGAGTCCATTCCTCTGGGTCTTGAGAACTCCTAAATGTTCAGGGTTGCAATGAAAGTGCAGATATCCTAGAAAGGAAGCATGCCTCAGGTATCTCAGCCAGCTCGAGGGGATCTCAGGAGGGAGAGGGGATGGGGAGCAATATGCCTGGGAAAATGTGTGAGCCAGGCTGTCCCCCTGCCTAAGGGGTCAATCCAGCTGTGGCGGGGGGGTGTGTATGCTTGGGGTGAAAGAAGCAAAAACTACGGCTCTCCCCTAAGAGTCTGGGGCCTCCGTGAGCCTCCTTCAGCCTCGGACTAGGATGTGGAAAGAAGAGAAGAAAAATGGGAAAAAGCCAACTCGGCAGCTCTACCAAAAGCCAACTGGGCATAGTCCCCACTTACTTCTGAGTGCCCTTGAAAAGATTGTGCCCCTGTGCACCGTGGCAGCAGAGAGCACCGGAGTGCCCGGGAGGAGCCTGTGAGGGACCTCCAGAGCGAGAACAGTGAACTGTGGAGCCAGATGTTTCCGGAAGAACTCAGAAGCCATGAAACCTCCCACTGACGCTTCAGGTTTGGCTTCTTCCCTAGCCTCTTGACTCAAAGAGCCCGTGGCCACTAGGACCCAAGCCTTGTGGCCTTGTGTCCCCAGTGGGACCCAGCCATGCCCGGCCTTTCATGACACACGTGTATGTGTCTGCGTGTGAGCGTGAGGCCTGGCGGGCACACAGAGGCCCACGCCGTCTATCACATGGAGAAACATCTGTTTTCTGCAGAACATCCACAGTATCAGATGTTTTACTACAAGGGACCCCTTTTTAAAAAATAAAATGAAAATGGAACATGGAAATCAAGGTAACCACATTTTAAACATTTATGGAAGATAAAGGTATAACCGCAGGTCTTTCATCAAATGGAGGATGCCAGGAAGAAGTGGAGGGAATGCCCTTCGGCTGTCCTCACCTGCGCGGAGAAACCTTTGCTGAGTCTCATCTAATACGGTGTCGGGGCCTCCGGGCAGCTGGGAATATTTAACAACGTGTCTAAATGCTAGCGCACGGCAGCCCCAGCATCGGGCCCCGTGCGGCCATGACCACTGGGAGGGAGGGATTGCTCAAATGAAAAGCCCAGACTCAAGCATGACGAGCGAACAGCTCCCCGGGGTATAGAGGGGCACAAGGCCCACGGCCTCCTCTGGGAGGGTGGGCCTCCGACTGGTTCCCAAAGCTGTGAGGGTGTGGGCAGGGGAGGCAGGAGGGCCTGGCCTCCTTGCCGCTTTGTTCCTGCTTTCCTGGGGTCCAACAGCACTGGGCCAGACCAGGAAGTGCCCCCCGCCCCCGCGTCCTCCCTGTGCAAACAGAAGGAGCCCGGGGCTGAGCCTCTCTCTGAAGCCTCCCAGAAGATACACTTCTTGCCATTTCAAGGAGTCTTCCTCCCAAGGACGAATGCACACGGGGATTTTATTACATTTTCTCGGCGGAAAGCTTTTCTCACGTCAGATGGGAAAATCCTGGGGGGAGAGGGGTGTCTCAAACCTCCCGACACAGTTCTGAGATTGCCAGGCATGCCAGCAGAGAAAAAGGCTGAATTTTCCTGATGGAGACTCATGATGGGCTCGGAGGTGGCACCCCTTCTCTCCCCTCTGCAGGGTCTTGAGCCACTCACTCCTCCTTGGATCTGAAGTAACTTTTCCATTTTAGGGCAATCCCTCATCTCCTGGCCAGTCGCAGGGACTTATCTCTCTGCCCATCCGCTGCCATGTCCCTCGAAGCACATAAAGTGTAGGAAGGAGTGAGGGGTCAAGTTGAATTATGTGACCTGCAGTTTACAGTGGGGGCCCTCCCGACATCCGATCCAGTGTCTGAGCTCAGTTACCTCGGCTCTGGCCAAGGCTGATCAGACTTCGGGGAGAGGGGGCGGTTCTAGAGGGAGAGGATGCTGAGGGGGAGGGGAAGGCTGCGAGGTCTGTGAGCTCCATGCAACAGCGGGTCCTGGGCACACTTTGGGTCTCCGTGGCCTCATCTCTGTTCATCCCTGAGCCATTCCAGTGGTGAGAGGGTGGCTGGAAGAAGGAGTGAGATGGAGCCGTGGGGTGCTGCCTTGGCTTGCCAGAGAACTGGGTCTGGGGACAAAGAACTATCATCTCTCCCCACCCCCACCCCTAAGCCAAGCCATGGCCATCTTGCTGAGTTAGCAGGAACTAAAACGTAAAAGGGTTTTCAAGTGGGGCAGTGAAACCCAAGGTGCTTTCCAGACTCACAAACCCCTTTGCTATCAAATAAACTGGAGGATTCTGCATGGTGCCCAAGCTCAATCTTTATTAGAATTGTCACAGCCTAGCTGCTCAGCAGAGAGCTGCTCACACAACAGTGTTCTGCTTTCTTGGGCACAAGGACATAGGTTCATTTGCAAAACACTGAGATGTGCCACTCTGGCCAGGATCCTTCCCAGACATCCTTGCAGCCCGAGACTCTGATTCTGGGATCCCCGGGATGCATTAGGCCAACATGGAAAGCCTTGAGGAACCCTGAAATTTTCTGCAGCCAGGTGTTAGAACCAACCAACAACTTAGAGCCAAGCCCAAGGTAGACTCTTAATAGACGTTTGTTGAATGAGTAACTTTGAATAGGAATCAAGAGACCCAGATCCTCACTCTGGTTCTGTCATTTGCTCAGTGTCCTTAAATAAGACACGGAACTTCTGAACCTCAGTTCCTTCTGTGAAATGGCCTGCAGCTACCCGTCCTGGACACCTCCATGGGCTGCTCTGAGGAGCACGAGAGAGTGGACGTGAAATTATGCTATGTCCTGTGTCTTCAGGTGGGCACTTGGGTCACCGTTTGTTCTCAGAGGCTCACCTGGCTAAGCAACTGTGTGATCTTCGTTCACACAGAGCCAGCCAGCCCTTCTCAGGCCGGGTTCTAGTGCAGCCAGGGCAGACTCTTCCAGGGAGAGCTGTGCGTGTGTGCCCCTGTGTGTGATGTGTCTGTGGTGTCGGTGGGGAGGAGACACGATCTCGTCCAAAGAGAGCCCTTCATTTTCAAGATCTTCTTTGTTCCTCTCAACATTTGTCTTCCTCACCTGAGACCTTGGGTCTTGAGCACAGCCCTGGACAGCCACATCTGTCTCCACACCACCCTCTGCCTCTAGCCAGCTGGAAGCAGTTTCAGTTCCTCAGGAAGGTGGAGTGTCTTTGGATCTAGCCTTGTCCTTGTTGGTAATAACAGAATAACAATAGCTTATGGTGTTCTAGAACTTTCCATTGAGAAGCCACTTCTCATGCTGCCAACATCAGAGTCACTGCACTAAGTCTTTTACGTGCCACAAATGACTAAGAAAAAAATGTGGCATTGATGAGGAAGGGTTAAGGTTTATAATACATAAAGAGCTCTTACAGATCAATAAAAGGTGTGTCCCAAAAGGAAAGTGGACCAAGAATAAGAATTAATAGTTTGCAAAATCAGTCTCGTTACTCTGCCCACAGGACAGTCCCCATTGTTAGGAGGAGGAAACTGAGGCCAAGAAAGGTTAGGAAACTGAATGTATACAGCTGGTAATCAAGAATATGAACCCACATGAGTTCAGAACCCAGGCAAGGTTATCATGCTCATTTCATAGGTGGGAAAGCTGAAGTTCTATCTACAGTTGAACCCACACTACTTGAAGGTGTGATGGCTGCTTAGTCTGCTTGCTTACTGACTGAAGAAGTAAGTGGTGGGCATGGGAATCTGAGAACTGGCACTGGGGTTTGGGGAATGTGGGCGCCGTGGCTACTTGGCAGAATGAAGTTAGAAATGGTCAAATGAGGGTCCTGCCTCTACCATGGTCACCCAGCTGGTGAGTGGCGGAGCCCGGCCTCCAACCCAACGCCTCTGGATACAGAGCAGACGCCCTCCACTGTGCCTTGTGAAAGCCCTTGTCTGTCTTGGCCCTCCTGCTCACTGGGGCACCTTAGCATGAGCACAAAGGATCCAGTGAAAGGGAAGCTTGATTTTTTGCAGCCTCCTGAGTTGTAGTGGGCACCTGATCTGGGGAGGTCTTTGATTCCTTGACTCAGAAATTAGCATATAAGTGCAGAAATGTAATAGCCTAACCAGAGACAACTTCTCTAACAAACCCAGTAAGGTTTAAGTGTTTCTATTTGTAATCTGAAATGACCCGGCTGGAGGAACCCTTCTTTCTTCAGTAGGTTTGCCGAGGGAGCCTTCCTGTCTGTATTATTAATATGATATAGACCTTTGGTTTCCAGTATCATCTCTTTGGAATTTGTGTCTCTGTGCAAATGAACATAATCCCTTCCCAGGAAAGGCGTTTCAGAGTCCTGGCATCAGGCTGGGGGGCTCTGGGCTTCACGTGAGGAACGCTGTCACTCTGGGGCTTTCCCTCAGTCAGCATCCCCCGCCCATCCCCCACCACGAGGGTCTGAACTGAAATCTGCACCAGCAGGGAGGAAGCTCTCGGTGCTCTTGCTGAAAGGGAGGAGGCTGGCCCGTGAGTGCTGTCATCCAGTGACACCCCCCACCCATGACAGGGGATGCAAAACAAGTTTCTAAATAGATAGGATAACTAGAAAGGGTTGGGTGTGTCTTTTTCAAGTTTCTTTTCTTTCTTTAAATAAGTAAAATAAAGATTTTATTTATTTACTTGACAGAAACACAGCTAGAGAGGGAACACAAGCAGGGGGAGTGAGAGAGGGAGAAGCAGGCTTCCTGCCCAGCAGGGAGCCCGATGCGGGGCTCGATCCCAGGACTCCTGGATCATGACCTGAGCCAAAGGCAGACGGTCAAGGTCAACGACTGAGCTACCCAGGTGTCCCCCTTTCAGATTTCTGAGGAGCAGAACAAATCTTTACCCTTTAAGTGAGACTGTGTTATACTTCCCACATGTAGGGATACGTGGAATGGCCTTACCAAAAACAGGCTGCAAATTATTTTACATTTTCTCCCAAACAAGATGTAGCAGCCTCCCTTTGTCAGGCATCACGTTCAGTGCTGGGGATACCGGGAAGGGCGAAAGTAGGTCCGTAGCATCCCTGGCCTCATGGAGCCGACAGTGAAACTAAGGGAGACAGACATCTGAGTAAGTGGTTCTGTCACCAGCTAGCTAAGTGACCCTGAGCCAGTCACTTGACCTCTCTGAGCTTCACTTCCTTCGTCTGTCAAATGAGAAGAAAAAGCATGTACCTTATGGGATTGTCATGAGGACAGAAGGTCATATTTATTAAACAGCCTAGCCCTGTGACCAGCTGGCAGGAAGCACTTAGTAAGTAGGGAAACACTTGATACACAGTAAAAGGCGGGTACGAGCTTACTAGAGTGTTGTTCCCCATCTCTCACTCAGCATCACCCGACAATGTTTTTAAGTGGTTTTCCAAAAAGGGACCTTGAACGGTTACATAGAACTGTTTGGGTGGGTGGGAGGAAGTAGTCATAGGAGTGGGGGTGGAGGCTATTGCCGAATATACTGATTGTCCTTTCCTGTTCCTAGAACATTCTAGGGAAAGTAGACAAGGCTGTTGGCAGCTGGAGACTACTGGCCCAAGGTCTGCAAGGTAGCGTGAGCGTATAGCCTTGGGAAGTCGGTATTTCTTCCAAGCTTTCCAGGTGGTTTGGATGCCGAGCTGGTTGGAGGAACACTGTGTGGTTGACAGGTTTGGGGGTGACTTTTCTATAGCCACAGGTCACCAGAGTCCAGGGCCATAAATCCTCTGCCAGCCCTGCGGCAGTTGCTGACTGACCCGGGTAATTGGATAATGGTGGGAATCTGGCTCAAACCTGGACAGGTAGAATGCCTGACCCAGAATCTGGAATGAAGATTATGAAATGGCCTTCTTGATGGAACTTTTGGACAGGAGAAATGTAAATTTAGGACCAGCAAGGAGGCTTTTTTCCCCACTATATATGGACTGAGTTAGCCGAGAGACACGAATGGGGTCATTAGTAGAAGAATGAGCATGGCCCAGGCTATCGATGGCTTTTCCTTTCTTGATCCCAGGCCCTCTCTTAGGCCCGCTGTTCTTGCCCTTGGCTTCCGTGCACCTGCACTTGTATATTTAGGTTAGTGTGAGTTGCTTTCTGTTTCTGGCAACCAGAGCATTTCCCAGTAATAAAAGAAGGGGAACCTATTTCATTTACTCTAAAGAAATAGGGTTTGGAGGGTGAAGTGATTTGAGCCAGGGATCCAGAATTTATGTAGTTAAGTTCAGGGTATTCAGTCCGTATCATTGCACTTAAACTAACTTTAAGCACAAAGTAGTCTCATCCCTGGACCTGAAGTTCTTATGATTTGCTTCTTATACCTGAGAAATTGAGCGTCATCTCCAACAGCCTGGCCAGCACTGCACTAGGGATGCTGATGGTCATTTACATTTGCACAGTGCTCTACAGTTTACAAAGCCTGGGCCCCATTTATAGGATGCATCTGCTGCGTTCTGAGCATTGAGCTATGTACTATTTTATTGTATTTTATTAAAGATTGTATTTCTTTATTGAGAGAGAGTGTGTGTGTGTGTGCGTGAGTCGGGAGGAGCAGAGGGAGAGGGATGAGCAGACTCTCTGCTGAGAGCAGAGCCCCACACAGGGCTCAATCCCACGATGCCAAGATCATAACCTGAGTTGAAACCAAGAGTTGGATGCTCAACTGACTAAGCCACCCAGGTGCCTTGCTGTGTGCTATTTTAAATGGTCTTTTGGTTCACAGAGGGCTCCCGCTCTGAACTTCACAGTCAGCATTTTCCCTGCATGCATCATATGAATAGCCCTAAGGAAAATGAATTTAAAGTACAAGAGAAGGTAGCTCTGATCAGCAATGGAGAACAAATGGGGGAAAGGGGGTGGGATTATATACCCCCAAATCTTCAAGAACAGAAGTGATATGATCAAGACATATGCTTCTCTGATGGCAGACGCTAAAGCCCTGACTTGGGGCTCTTTCCCAGCCATGGGCTTTCATGTTTCTAACTTTCATGGATCAGGTGAGGACATAGCCCTAATCCATAAAATTGGGTTGATAACACTGCCGGTATATGAGTCAGGTTTTTTTCAGAGAAACAGAGCTAACTGTATTTTAAGGAATTGGCTCATTAGATGGTACAGGTTCAAATCCAAAATCTGGAGAGTAGACCGGCAGGCTGGAGACCCAGGGAAGAATTAGAAGCCTAAGCCCAAAGGTCTGCCGGTGCAATTCCTTCTTGCTCACAAGAGGTCGCTCTTTGTTCTATTAAATCTTTCCACTGATTGGGCAAGGCCCACCCGTGTTATGGAGGGGATAATCTGCTTTACTCAAAAATCTGCTGATGTAAATGTTAATCTCATCCAAAAGACACCTGCATAGAAACAACCAGAATAATGTCTGACCCAGTATCTGGGAACCATGGCCCAGTAAAGTTGACACAAAAAATTAACGATCATAGTCCGTCTCATAGGACAGGTCTGGAGATTTCGTCAGGAAATGTAAGCCGTGTCTTGTAAATGGCAAGCTGCTGTGTTGCTGAGAGAGCAGGGAGCGCTGAGAGTTCCTCCCCCACCCACAAGCCAGAGTGTCCTGGCACATGGAGGGTTAAGGAGCCCTGCCTCCACTGGCTTTTCCACCTGCTGTCTGAACCGTCACTACCCCCTCCCCACCCTCAGGTGAGGAGGGACTGGGGGCCTGAAGCTGCCTGACACCTGATACTTCCTTCCTGCCTGGATTAGAGTCATCTTGTCAATATCATGTCAGTGTTTACCAAATTAACAGATGGACTTCAAGTTAAACACTGGGCGATTTGTGAGATGGATTTTTTCAAAATGTGACCCGGCTCAGGAGATCACTCACAGGTGATGGGCTGTTTGCCTTTTTTTGGACCTCTAGCCTTTAACGTCCTGTCACTTTAAATTGCTTTTCATGGAAACCTGCCTCCCTGCCATTCCTCAGCCTCCACACAGAGCCTCTAGGCAGGCATTTCTGTGCACAGCTGGAGCCTTGCCTTGCTGTGGGGCAAACTTCTTTCTTCTGGGCCCAACAGAGACAAATCTCCTCTGGTCAATGGCTCCAGAATGGAAAATAAAGTGTGTGGAAACACTTCACTCTCCACCAGGAATTTCTACCTGCAGAGTGGGGCCAGGCGGGGCCTAGCAGGGTTTCTGGGCCGTCTGGACAATCTGCTAGTGAGTGACAAAGAAAGCAGAGATTTCTCTGGGCAGTGGGGATGACACCAGCATCTGGTCTGGGTCGTTCAGTTGCATCTAGATGTAGGCAGCATGTCCCCCCGCACGATTCCCAGAGAACCAACTGCATCTTCTCCCAGTCACTGAGAGGCTGCCTCAGTGGGCCGAGCCTGCTGCGCTCGAGGGGCATGCTGACTTGGGTGCCTCACAGTGGCAGGAGGCACCTTGACCCCAAGGAGACAGGCTGCTGGGAGAAGTGGGCCTTGGCGTAGACGAAGTGATGCATGCCTTTGTATGTTTTCTGACTGAGCTTCGTTTTTGAAGCCTATTAATTTTCAAATGCTATTTATTTTGGAAAGACGTGAAAAGAAGAGAAAGAAGTGGGTTTCAGCACCTTCACCGGGTCCCCGGCTGCCGTTGTTCCTGTAAGGCAGCAAAGCAGCCGTTTGAAAAGTGAAAGACTTAGGTCAATTATTTTTCTTTCCTTGGCTTACTGGACAGCAGAGCTGGTTTAACTGAATTGACCGGTTGTTTGATGAATCAATCAATCAGCAAATATTTGTTCTGTGAGGCCTGTGAGCAAGGCACTCACTGTTTGATTAAATTGTTTGATGAAACAGAACAAATAGACCTGTCTTCTCGGCCCCGTGCAGACAGTCGAGCCGTGTGCAGCTAATTACTCTACCACTTCTAATTACAGATACACGCTCAAACTGAGCTCTTTTCCTTGAACCCAAAGTTAATCCTGGAAATCTGGTAATGCAATTACTATGCTTGTTTCAACAAGCAAGAGAGAAGAGGGGAAGGGAGAGAAAGAGAGGGAGAAAGAATATGAATATGCCTCATTTATACAGCCCTACAATGAAGGGGAGTTACAAAAAGACATTTATATACCAGAGAAAGTGAAGGTTTGTAAGTGAGGATGATTTGGTGTCCAGGACATGGCTTTGAAAAGAAACCGGAACCAACTCTCCTAAGTGGCATTTAATGTGCTCCCGTGAGTTTTGCTTTTGCATTAGCTTAGTTTTTAATCGATGTCACAACTCAAAGTCAGGACCGTATTTCCAGAAGGAGGAAAGAATGAAAACACTTAGGAAACACACAAAACAACCAAAAAACTCTAAACCACAACAGTGAAAAAAACATGTCTTTTCTTCTAAACATCATCTTAGCACGAGGCGAGCTGACTTGTCAGCTACGCTTGTCATAGCCACATATTTTATGATCCAATATGTTCAGGCAAGAATTTCAGCACAACCTGCCAACAGCAATCCTGAACTTTTCTTGACACTTTGAAGAGCACGTAATATGTTGAGGGGGTTGGATTTGGGGGAGGCCTTAACCCTTTCATTCAGCATCTAAGGATCTTTGGGCATGAATTATCACCTAAGAACAGCCCCAAAGGAGGACCTGCCAAGGGGACAGGAGACGACCAGCCTTGAGCTCTGACAGGGGCTATTGCCACAGCCGCACCGGTGGCCTCTCCCCGCTGTAAATCAGTAGGAGTTTGAAAGCTGACCATCTCCCAGAGGTGACTGTTCTTGGAATAGCACTGACTCCAGTGCAGCTCATGGAATCACAGTGCTGCTCGGGACCCAGTCCAGTGGTTGCACAGTGGAATCACCTGGATGCTTTAAAAAGAGGGGATGAAAACTGGTGTCCCATCCCCCCAACTCTGTTCAAGCAGAATCCCTGGGTTAGGCCCTGTTTATTGAGCCTTTTTCTAAGTTCCCACATGACTCTAATGTGATGCTAGGGTTGAGAACCACAGTCCAACCTCCCATTTTACAGATAAGGAAACTGAGCCTACAAGATGGAGGTGACTGCCCGTGGCAGGCCCAGGCCTTGTGTCCAGGCCCCAGTGAACTTGGTTCCCTAGGTGCTTGTTGAACTCCGGCAGAGTGTCTAGTCCTGCTCCTGGGGACAACGGGGTTATAAGAGGAACTCGAGCCCAGCCCCTGCCCCTCAAGGAGCATGAGTATCACTTAGGTGATACTCATGCAGAACTAATAGGCCAAACAGTGAAATGGAAATTGTAGGGCAATGTCAAGAGAAGAGTGGAGCTTTGTAAGGTCAGATGCCATGTCCAGACTGACGTGTTCTGGAAGAGATGCCCTCAAAGCTGGGAAGCATTATTGGAGTCAGGAACCCACAGGCAAAGCTCAGCACGAGGAGATGTGGCCCAGGAAGGGAGGAAAGGGCACTTTCCAGGAGGAAGCACGTAGGTGACCACTTAAAGGTCGATATGAGTGATGTGTGGGTGGTGTGCTTTGCAGGCCTTTACTGGAAAGAGGCTAGGACTTGAGAGAAGGGTGTGGGGCACGAAGAGGGATTCAGGAAGAGAGGCTGTGTGCCAGTGGGCGAAATCCATAGTCAGTTAAAGGGTAACTGCTGCCCCACATGGGGGGGATGACCCTGAAGGTTAAACAAGAAAGAGGAAGGGACTCAACATGAAGGTATCTTTGGTGAGAGACCCCGTTCTGATTGGTTGGTCCCCAAGTCTTACCAATAGTTAAATATTTTGAAGAGCTCCTCTGCATGTCCTTGACCCTGTGGAACCAGGTCCGTTGGAAGCATAGTCTTGAACAGTGTACCTTGTCAAGTCCTGAGCTGCTTCAGGGCAGCTGAAGCCCAGTAACTGTTTGTGAGGGTGGGTGTGGTGGGCATTCCGAGACAGGTGGATGAAGGGAGGCTTCAAGTCAATGCTAAGAGAAGCTCCATGTTCTCAGATGCTCAGCCTGTGGCCTTTGTGGCCACCCATGGCAGTCCATGGACCATGAGATTGGTGGCACTCTCCTGTGTTGCCTACATCTTCTCACTGAGGCTCCCCACCCCTTGTCTTCTCTTCCACTGGATTCTTGCAAGGTCATCAGCTTCCTCCCTTGATTTAGTGGATCATACCTTCTTTTACTGTGCTTTGTGTAAGAGCCCCCAGAGGGCAACATCTTGGGGCGAGCATCTCCGGCCAAGAAGTAGTTTTAGATGGGGAAGGAAGATGGGATTTTGGTACCAGATGTCCCTTCCTTCAGAGCCCTTTTGCTCAGAGCCCCTTAGGACTCTTTGGGAAGATGGGCATTCTTCTTGGGTCCACTCTCCAGCTATGCTGCCTCCTTTCACATTACACGTTTGTCAGTTGATTATTGTCGCCTCCATTTGCTTTCTCGGTCAGTGGGTGCTGCTACTAAGAAGTCATTCCTGTTCTACCACAACACTGTGTGTGTCTTGGAAAGCCCCTGGGACCCCTGTCCTCTGAGCCCTCTGTAGGAACCCCTCCCGAATTCCATTTTGTGCAGCTTGATTCTAATAGCCAAGCCAGCTCAAAATTCCCACCTACCAAAAAGTGGAGGAGACTAAACTAAGGATAACATGGCCATCTTGGATTTGTCTTCATTGGAAAGGGTTTCTTTTTCTTTGTTTACTTGACCCAATCTCTCATCCTATAGTCAGTGTAGATGAATAGCTACGAAAAAAGGGCCTGTTGTTACATTAACTGGGTTTGAATCTAGGTCTGACCACATTGAAATTCCCTGACCCTGGGCACATCACTTAACTTCCTTGAGCTGCTGTGATAATGATTCTCTGTTCATTAGATAGCAACCATATTTAAAGAAAATATCCATATGACATGCTTTGAACAGAGCCTGCCAGATAAATATTATTTATTATTATTGCTTAAATGAAGAACTTGAGGCACGGACATATTTCTTGGTCTTACTGGAAACTCAATAATGGGAAGTGTTTGTAACTTTTCATGTTAGTTAAGTGTTCTTGAACTTTTCACCAAAGCATCCCTAATATCATAGAATAGAAACATGAACCCAAGGAATCTCAGGGCTTAACTCCATTCCAAAGCGTTAAATATCTTGGACTTCTGGCTTATCTGAAACAATGCATGCAGATTTTGCCTTTTATTTCTTAATGTGTCTGTGCTTGTTCCAACCCAGAAATTGTGGTTTCCCCTCAAAGTCTTTAGCTCTATAAAATCGACTCTCCTTATGTTTATAAGTGATGCATATTCATTGGGTGGTGAGTATGTCTACGACTGTGTAGCTCCGGTCTGAGGGACATGAAGTTAGTCATGGGGCTTCGTAAACAGCCATGACTGCTCCCCGAAGGATGGGCCTGGAGGTCTCGTGTGAGAGCGGGAGGGAGGAAGTCACACAGAAGCAGCGCCTCCTCCCCGGGAAGGGGCGAGGCCGGCGGGCCCTGTGAGATGATAACTTTATCCCCGAGAGCTGGCAGCTCTTTGTTCTCGGCAGACCCAGAGGCCCCTCTCTGGGACTCTCCGGGCTCCAGACTGGGGGAGCTGGTCCCGCCATGCCCCGGGGAGGCCACAGTCTGAAAGATGTAGCGTGCCTTGGTGCCTCGAGGTAGATTGTGTGCTGAAACGGAGGCGAGACAGACTGTCAGCGTGGAAACCATGTGGTGACAGCTTCCTTCACCCCCCAGACCTGTCAGCTCACAGGGGAACTGACAGGCCTCAACTAATAAGGTAAACAAAGGCTTTAGAGCATGGGGGAGGAATGCTGGAATTCCGTCTTTAATGTTTCCCTATTCATAACATGTCACAGAGTTAACGCCTGGCCCCGTGGAGGTAGGGCTTCCTGGTTTTTAAGATCTCCCAGGCGTGGTGAGGGAGAGGCCGGAAGTACAGAGGCTGAGCTTTTGGCCGCAGCAGCTTTGTCATGGCTGGCTTGGCATCTGGCTGCTTCTTTAGGAAGTCTATGGCTCCCGAGCTTGCGTGTGCGAGGCTAAATCCAGACACTTGGCCGGTGGTCAAGGCTGGGTCACGGCCGTGGCCCAGCTCTGCCTCCCTCTGCTCCAGCGGTCCCAACACTCACCTTCCTCATCCCCAAGGTGCAGCTCCAGTCCTCTCGGTCAATCTGGACAGCTTCCAGGAAAAGCCACCTCAGCTTTGCCTCCTCAGAGGGCTCACCAGTGTGCAAACTCCCATCTGACTCTAGAACAGCCTCCTGCTTTTTTGGATCAAATCCTACCTGGAATGTTTCTGTGTCCTGGGCCTCTTTCCTGTCCACCTACCCACACTCCCGCTTGTGAGGCAGACCCCCTTTGGAGGGCTAGAATGGCAGTAATACAGTATTTCTGTGCCATTACTTAAAAAGACAAATGGCCTGTTAGCCTTTTAGGATGTAATTTAAAAGCCATTTGTCTAGTGGTAATAACTGGAAATGGACTTCCGCTGAAGGCCAGTATGACTTCCTCCAGGAGCGAGGGATCTGCTAATGGTGACCAGTTGGCCACGGCTGTTTTCAGACTTACCCACCATTTCCCCTGGAAGGCTCAGAGAGCAGGACAATGGCATTTTGAGGGGACCGGGAGCTCACAGAGGGCTTTGAAGAAAGGCAGGCACCTTTCTCTGGAACTGTATACCTGCTGTTGTTTATCTTATGGACTGAGAGGACCAGGAATGAAAGTGGGCTTAGAGGGATGGGGATCATGATGTATTTAAAAGCAAATCTCACCAATCAGAACTCTTGACATCTGGAAAGGCTGGGCTTCCTCTTTGCCCTCTCTTTAAGAATCTGCAGGCAAATTTGAGTTACTTGGCTTTGGTGCACCTCAAAAATGACATTTCTCAGACAACTGTGGCTTTTTCCTATCGACAGCGAAGCTTTTATTTGAACCATTCAGGATAGACAGTCTTCCAGAATATATTAACCTGAGCTTCTTTAACACAATTGTTGCAGAGACATTAAGTGTTCTTTGATGATGCAAGACCATTATTTTGAATGTCAGTTTTAAAGACTTTGTCTTCCCTTTGGTATTCTTTTGTTCATTATATACTATTTTACAATTCCATCACCTTATCTATCTTGGTATTTAATATACATTTACTTCTTATTCAGTATGAAAAAAGTGATGGAAAAATCCCCAATGGTAAAATAAATGATGATGTGTTCACTGAGTTGGGTTCCTTTGTGACCTTTGAAAAGGATGTCAAAGACCATTGATACAGACATTGGAATAGCAGAAAGATGTCTGTGCTATGTCACTAAGTGTAGCAGTGGGCTACTAACTGATACATACATTAGCCTGGCCCCCGTGCCTAGGGAATCCTGGTGAGCTCGGATTCCAAACTGTCCAGATTGAAAAATCAGGGCAGCAAACTGCTTAGCCTCAGATGGAAGTTCTGTGCATTCCAGGTAGAGGAAGCAATGTTTACACATCACCTGCCATGTGCCAGATACTGTTTTAGGAGTTTTCCTAGATTGTCTTTCTTAATCCTGATAATCATACCCTGAGGTTCTCTTGCTCCATAGTGGAGGAGGCTGAAGTGAAGAAGTTGTGTAGCGAGCTCAGGGTCACACAGACAAAAAACAGTGGAGGTAGGAGCAGGACGGAAGTATCTTGGACTCCAAAGCCCCTATTCTTCTTACTATATGTTACCAGTTATTTGTTGCTTCGGGAATACTGCATGATATGTGACAAACCACCACAAAACCCAAATGGCATACAACAGTAAGTACGTATTTCTGACCCCTCTAGGGTCCACTGGGAGTCCGCCGGGTACTTCTGCTGTTCACACACGTGTCTGGTGGTGAACGTGTTTCTTTGGTTGATCTAGGCTGGTCCCGGGCACCTGGGAACTCAGTTCTGCTCCATGGGCCTCTCATCCTTCAGCAGGCTAGCTTGGGCGTGTTCTTGCCACGGTGGTGCAGGCAGAAGAGAGCAAGAGGAATCCCACAGGCCCCGTGGCCAGGCTGGAGCTGGCACGCAGGAGATGATATCGGCCAAATGAAGGCGCATGACTAGACTCAGAGTCAAGGAAGGGAAAAATTACTCCGCTCCTTTTATGGAAGCAACCACAAAATTATGCGGCAAAGGTGCAAAAATGGGGCCCTTTTAGCAATTAGCCACGTAGAACAAGCCGCCTTTGAACACCAAGCAGGTGTTCTTCTTTTTTTCTTTAAGATTTTATTTATTTATTTGACAGAGAGAGATCACAGGTAGGCAGAGAGACAGGCAGAGAGAGAGGAGGAAGCAGGCTCCCTGCTGAGCAGAGAACCCGATGCGGGCCTCGATCCCAGGACCTCGAAATCATGACCTGAGCCAAAGGCAGAGGCTTAACCCACTGAGCCAGCCGGGCACCCCAAGCAGTTGTTCAAAGTGCTTCATCTGGGCATTCCTTCTTTGAGGTTTTGGTAAAGTATGTGTGTGGGTGGAGTGGGGACAGGAAATTTGGGAGGCGGGGAAGGAGACAGATACATGTCTAACCAAAATAATGTCATTCCCGGTATGTCAGTGACTATACTGAGGGGAAAATTGTTCCATCCTTATGTTCTATTATTCTAGGCTATTTTGTAACACCGGGGTACACCCTGGGAGCCTTAAGGAAGGAGGGCATTTTTGTTGTTGTTGTGTGTTACCTCTATCCCTACATTCAGCAGACCCAGATGCATGACCCGGAAAGAAAATAGACAGAGGAACTCTCTCCGTAGCATTTGCTTGGCTCTCATCAGATAATGTGTTACTGTTGCATTTCCTGCTGCCAGGCTCTGCCTCTCAGATGCCACCTCTGGGCCGAGGGCTGGAGGACATGTGTCTTGTGAAGGGTACAGTGCACGAGCTTTGTGAAAGCTCTCTGCTCCTGAGACATTCTTCCACTTCCCAGTGGGTGTCATGGTTGTTCTGGGTGCTTAGGACTCCCCTGGGGTCTCTCCTTCGGGTAACTGCTATCGTGTAAATAAAATTGCAGGGGGAAGGGTAGCTCAATTAAAAGAGCAGTTGTCCTGCTTTAGCGACGTGTACGATCAGCGACGTGTACGATCAACGACGGAAGTGACTTCTCTCTGTTCGTCCCTATTTGGTAACAAAATTTCTACTCGTCAGTCTTTGTTAACCTCATTCAAGGCCCTGTTTGTATCTAAAAATATCAAAGCAACATTTAAGAAAGAAAGGAGTCTGTAACTCAGACTTTGCACGGAGTGGGTCGAGGTTTCTAACAAGGGTTCCGTTGCCTGTGCCGATTCACCCTCTACTGAATGACGGCTGAGAATTGTTGCCTTGGGCTCAGCCTCCTGCTACTTCTGGCTCCCCAGGCCTGCTCACCCAGGAGCCCTGTTTGGCCAGAACTGAAAGAGGATGATACCGGTCCAGTTCCCTCTGCTTGCCACCCGGGCAACTGGAGGACAGGACCTTGGACCCGGTTCCTGCCCCCATTCTCTTCTTGGGGACCTGCTTCCGTTGATTCTGACATGGACCCTGCCATCTGACAAGGAGCCACTAGGAGTCATGGCAGAGAGTGGAGTGGAGGGACCTGTAAGATGTGGTACCAGACAACAGACTCTTACTTTCCTCCAGAGGCTTAACAAAAAAGATTGCAGCTTCTTCGGCAGGACTAGAAGTGACCCATCGGACCCTCTTACAGGGGTCTCTGTGTCTTATATGGACTCAGCACTTACCGTTGTGGGATTCATACCCCCTGCCTGCATGACAGTGTGTGAGCGAGTGCCCTCTGGAATCTTGTGTTCATTTATATAACACATCTCTCAGGTGCCCATATGTTATGCAGGGGTCTGTTTTTAATCATTTGAAATTTAATTGGAACACGACAGTTTTTCCTCCCTTCTGTTTTCCCTGCCTCTCCCTCTTGAGCTCATGCGACACTTGGGAAGAATTCCAGTCTCTTCCTGGCACTGTGGGCTTCTTGACTTCTCTATGGAGGGGAAGGACGCTAAGAAGCCCAGGTGGAGTGGGCCTACTGCCCGAGGTGATTCCACGGGCCAGTACCGGATCTGTGAGGGAGCCCCAGGCTCCCCTTCCTCTCTCCTCCTCCTTTCCCCTTGGAAGCCTGCTTCTATGAGGAAGGCTGAGGGACGAGGTGGCCAGGCCATCCCTAACTCGCTCTGTGCTGGGGCTTCTGAGAGCCTCTCCCAGAATTCCACCAGGCAAGGGCTCGGGACTGATCACTGAGCCATGATGATTTCCCTTTGCTAACTAGAAGTCTTGAGCACAGAGAAGGATTCCTTCTGGCTCACAAGAAGCTGTGAGCTGAAGGGCTGAGAAGACGAACTCTCATTCCCACCGTGTCTCCCCTCCCCCCGCGGGAATTCGGTTCTCTCCCCGCTGGCTCCATTCTGCTCCCCACGCGTCCTGACCCGAGCAGAAGGCAAGTTCAGTTCCCACAGGTGCACAGATCCCACTCCTGAAACGAGGGAGAAAAGAAAAGGGATGAGAGCCGATATCCCTGCTCCCGAAAACAGGAAGCAGGCTGGGTAGATTGACTTGATAGGGAGCTATCGGACTGCCGCTTGCTCACACCGGGACGTTTTATCACTGCCGGTCATCAGCACTCTGGCAAGCTCATGAATAATGCATTTCCCAGTGATTTCCTTCCTTATTTGCTAGCTCGAGGCTATATTGATTTAAAAAAAAAAAAAAGAGTCTACATAGTGGAGCTGTGTTGTGGTAAGTTTATTTAAAATGATTGGGAGACAGAACACACTTGTGTTTATCTCTACGTATGTGTGTTGGTGTCTCTTGTCTATGGATAATGACATTTGTTTAAGGGGCCTCAGTGGTTATTAGCAGTATTTTTCAAATCAGAGGTTGATTCACATTGGAGCCCTGAGTTAGGCTGAAACAGCTGTGTGGTGGTGGAGGACCAGGAAGACAGGACCAGGGAGGAGGAGGGTGGGTGGGAGGAGGTGGGGGTAGGGGGGGA